>WEKX01026991.1:18193-30013 GCA_013390025.1 Pitta sordida | reverse complement strand
TCTTCAGGGACCTCTCCAGTGAGCCAGGACTTCTGATAGATGATCGAGAGAGGTTTAGCTAAATCCCCTCCCAGTTTTTTCCTGCTGTTGTGGTTGTGCTTTTCTCCTTTTTTCATCAGAGCAGAAATGAATTCTCTTATTTACTCTATCTTCTGTTATCTTTTTTTGATTATGTTGATGTAAACCATGTTTAATGGACAATTTGTCAAATACGGACAATTTAGCGTGTTCCATATGTTGCATTATGTCACAATGCAGCGTACTAACTGAAGTTACTCCAAAAGACATGTGATTTTAGACCAGAAAGTCTCACTGGAAAATGCATAAACGTTCAAGACACTGACTGACAAGTCTGACTTCTGCTCTATGGTCTTATACTTGAGGTGCCCTGGTGTCCCCATAGCATGCTTTCTCTAGTGGGAATGGTTTAGCCAAAACTCAACAGCTCAGTAACCACTGAACTCAGACAAAATAGTATGAGACTCTCCTACTTCAAATTACTGTTTTTCATTTGCTTTTGCCGTGAATTTGTGCAAGAGTTTGGCTTGACTGTCCCTGCCTTTCTTGGTAAGATAATGTGGAGGCAGGAAATACAGGCTAAAATACATTAGAGCTCAGTATGGTCCATGGATTATTTGTGTTTTCCTGTAATCCCTTTTATCTGCAGGAAATAGAGAAAGAAACTACATGTAAAAAAGCCCATAGTATACACACCAGGGAAAGGCCTTATGCCTGAGGAAGAGAAGTCTGAGGGGTAGATAAATCCTTTAAGCTGTGATTGCAGTTATCTTAGATTTCAAAGTAGGCAGTTCCAAAGGCTTAGGAAAACGGATAAGCTCTGATGATGTCCCAATGAGCCAGTAGATGCGCACTGACCCATGAGTATGAAATAAGCAGTAACAGAAATTTGTGTCAGAAATTTTGTTTAGTGTCAAATGTTGGAATTGATGACTTTGGATTTGTGGTGTCTTCGTAGTATTCCACATGATGGAATACATTACTGATGTTTAATATTTTAACCAGAAAACTCTTACAGACATATAGATATGGCAGTAATTCACCCTTCAGTGTCTTTCACATTAAAACTATGGTGGTTCACATGAAAGATGCTGTCTCTCTTTCTTGAAAAGGGAAAGAGTAAGTTGGAGATGTTTTCTTCTGAAAATAGAGACAGACATAGTTGTCACTGAATGGTTCAGGACACTAGTTTACATCACTCATAGTATTAGCCTTCAACAGTAACCACAGTGTGCTATTCAATTCATTTATTAAATAGAAAGTGATATGGAGTAGGAAATGTGTGACCTGCGAAGTGAGGCCAAGAAGCTACATATGATAAGTACTTCAGAAATGAGTAATGATTCCTTAACCTGGTATTTTTTGCAGTACAGTAGTTACAATTCAGGTGAAGAGTGTAATTATCTTCATTATATCCACTGATTGGGTTTATTCACAAGCTCTGGCAAAAACACTGCTAAAAATGTAAAACATTAACTAGAAAAGCTTCATTGGGCATTATGAATGACAGTAAAATTAGAAGTTAACATGGCAATAGGGATGCAATGAAATAACTACACGCAACCTGTGGTGGAGACAGGGAAATCAGCGGCTAGAGAAACAAGTAAAAGTAACTTTCCCTAGGAAGCCACAACTTTGTCTTTTTGTTGGTGTCTGAAGTAACAGCTTTGTCAGTTGTCTGTGCTGATATCCTTTTCCTTTGGGGAATCTTTAAAACTTGTCAATCTCCTTTGAAATAATGTGGTATTGAATATCAAAGGGAATAACCTTTAGCTGCCTTGGTCTCTGATCTGCTGACTATCGCATTCCTAATCTTTTCCCAGTTCTCTATTCTTTTGACAAGGGATTGAAATAATCTATTTTATGGTTTGCAGAGTGTTATATGGCTTATATAGGTAATTCTGTTGAAAAGTATGGTCAAAATAATAATGAGTGGGAGCATAAAAAAAACCCCTTTTTTGACCAATACATGAGAAAAAGCAATCTGGTAATGCAGAAGTTTTATTTGGTAACTGAAAACTTGATAGGGTTTGAGTGTATTTGAAGATGAAGCAGAAGGTTCTGTGAAACTCAACCTATGTGACTGTTTGTTTTCAAGTACTCATGGATGCCAGAGGCAGATTTCCCATGGCAAGAGAAGACCACTGTCCATTCTTAGAGTATTAGTTTTTGCATTAAATATATGTTCAGATGCCAACCCCAGAACAGGTTCCTAAATTAATGGTATAGTATATGAAGTATTTAGTGTGTGTATATATGAATACTTCATATAGTATTATGAAGAGTTTTAATATTCAAACTGCCTACATACTTGTGGGTACTCCTGCATGTATCCATATTGCTTGTTTCTGTGGGCAAAGGAATGCTGATCTGAAGAACTGAAATGCTAACTTCAGAGTATTTGCAAACCTTATATCTTTTCTTGGCAAGAGCCTGAGTCAGCATATAAAATGCTTGAATGACTTTATAAACTTGAAAATTGGAAGATTAATTTTAGAGCCAGAAGACGAGAGATTTGGAGGTCAAAAGTGAAAGATTACCATATGATTCAATTTATCATTATGTACCACAAAATGTGGCCTAATGATAGAGAGAATGCTGTGAATACTATTGTAACTCTTGTTCTATTCCTAAAGAAAAAGTTGTTTTAACTTACATACGTTATGAGAACTTTGACACATTTTTCTAACCTGTGGGGTTTTAATTTTTTTTGTAGTTTTAAAGTCTTGCAATAAGGCGTCTTTCTCCTTCTCTTGTTTTGTATCATAATATTATCTTTGCATTCTGATAAGGAGAGTTGTCTAATTGTTGCATTTTTTTTGCTTCATTCTTTAAGGTATTTTGTAATTTCTATATTTCTTTATTCTAGAAATAATTTTCTTCATTTATCAAATGTTAGCATTCCTGCTGAGGACACACTGTAGAGCTATAACTTTTTAACTAATATGTATTCTAAAATGCAATATTTAATTACTCAGAATGTCTACTGGAAAAATGTTCTTTTTATCAGGAGGCACTCTGTGTCACTAGTTGTGCGTTTTCTAGTGAGTCAGGGTTTGTGTAAACCTAGGAATCCACAGCAAGTGAGTTCCTAAACATCAGATGTTCTGGTTCTCCTGCACAGCTGAAACACATACAGATGTGAGTCTCCAAGAGGGCAAATTTATGAGCCCTTGGTCCTAGGAAGCCTTGAGGCTCGGAAGCCTTGCGGCTCAGAAGCCTCCAGAGCTAGATGTCCTGCCTGCTTGGATTCACCTTCATACATGAGTTTTCCTGGTTGTTTTCAGGCATCATATTGTGGAATTTTGAATTGAGATTAAAGGATAAATAAATATCCTTGGGCACAGCCAGAGCTGTGGTGTATATGGTCCTGAACAGCTGAATCTAATGTGGTGGTGGTCTCCTCTTTGAGTAGAAGACGATTAGGTGTTCCATAGATATCACTTTGAAGACAATTTATTCTCTATTTCTGTGGTTTTCACTGGCATCTAAATTTGCACCAGAAAGCATGAGAGTGTCGGCATCTTATATCTAAGCTGTAGATGTGTTGGACTTCTCAGCAGGAATATGTACTGAAGAGTGTAGGTCTACTGCTTTGGCAGCTTGGAGTTTCTAACTGAGACTGGGCTCTCAGTCATGGCAACGTGGCTTAGTGTGCTATGACTTCTGCCCTTGTGTTGATAAAATCCCTGGATTTCCTAGTGCTATTGCAACAGTTGGCTTAATTTTGTGTGTTGAAGCAAAACAAATTTCTTTTCAGAATTAAGTTTTCAGAGATATAATTTTTTTAAAAAGTAAAACAGTAAGTATTAAAAAATCAAAATTTTTAAAAATCCATTGGAAATTGAATGAAAACTTTTTCTTGTAAATGATTGCATTTCTTATAAAACCTATCAGTCCTGACAGAAGTTGATGAATCACTGATAATGCTTTTTATTTTACAAAGCCAGTCAATTATTTATCAGAATCTACCTGTACTAGATTATCTCTATACTTCACTATTTTTACTCTGGTTCTGGCAGGGATTTGCATAAGTTATCCTATAACAACTTCACTTATAAGTACTCCTGTTGTCTGGCGACTTCTCCTAAACTATTTGTGTGGGTTTATTCATTTATTTTTTCTTTCCCTAGAAGAAGTTAGTTGAATTAGTAATTCATCATTCCTGTGTAGACAACTGTTCTTTCTTTTCTGTGAACTTGAGTTTTATTATTTCTAATTTGCAAAATGTCAATTTAAAGGTGGAATATTTCTCAAATGTGGAACTCGGGGTTATTTAGGCTAGACACTACTGGAAATGTAACAGGATTACTGTAACCGTATTACTGCAAACCATTAGACTCCTATAAACCGATGTTATGGTAAATGAAACATTTTTGTGAACAAAATAGGAAAAAATTCCCTTGAAAATCATGTTTTATTCTTAAAAATCTATTAGTAGTAGCTAAGCATATGCTGTGATGATTAGTGTTAGTGTTTGACATCAGTATTTTTATTTTTAAATGTTATGTAGAATTCATGTGGAAAAGGCATGAGAGGCAGAGCTTTGATATTGGCATGTGCACTTAACTATCTACAAATTAATGACAGAACGTCCCAAAATGCAGCTCAAGTTGTGCAAGACAAACATCATTTTAACTAATTATAACTGGCATAACTATATAACAATATGAAATATAATTCCTTCTGGATATTTTATTACTTTTGTTTCCATTTCTTGTTATCCTTATTTTAAAATTTAAAAACAATCCAGAGATTGTCTTCAGCAATTGGAAGAGCTGTCCTTCTTTGCTTGCCAGGTCCCCTTCACTTGCTGAAGTTTAGTTCCCATCCCAGTAAACAGTTACTGAGAAATTGTAACCTCTCGCTGCCTTTTCTTTTCATATTTATTTCCTGCAATAAAGCAGATTAAATTCCATTCATTTATTCAGTCTGACAGGTGGGTTACATCTTCAATACAGCATGAGAATGGGTAAAACGTCATTTTGCTTGAAGCCTCACAATCTAGATAATTTTATTTATTTTAGTATAATAGACATCTAATCCATGGTCAGACATTGCCTGGAGCCTCTGTTTATTTGCAGTGCTGGAAGACATTTTTTTCATACAGTTGCCATGTGTTTCAGATAGAACCTTGTGAGACTTGAAAAAGACTGTGAACCAGAAACAATTGCAAAATCAATTCTGCAAGAGCTTCTTCCTTTTTTTTTTTTTTTGGAGAGGTTGCCACTTATCTAGGCTCCTTATTTGAATGGTGACATGTAAATAAACCCTGTTTTTGAGTTCTTAAGCTGACCATCGAAAGAAGTTAATAAAGAAATTATGGGAGATCAAAGTGCTGGAGAAATTGAAAATATTTTAAGGCAAATATACAATACTGGCAATGTAGGAGGTGGTGATGCTGATGTAGTTGTGTCTTTTCAATTACAAGTGATAAGCGTTAAGTATACTATTACTTTTTTTTTTTCCCAGAGTTGGGTGATGTGTCATTGTAAAATTATCTGTGTTTTAGAAAAGTTTTCAAATGAATCCCCTTGAAATGAGTAGGAACACAACTACCTTTTAAAGAATTTGGAATTACTGTTCTGGATTTTTTCCCCTGATTACTCAGGTACACAAGGAAAATCACGCGGATCTTGCTTACTTAACTGATTGAACAAAACCAGTGATTTATCCTTTTACTGAGACCCTTCAGTAACTACCTGGGCGTCATGAGCCTGTTCTCCATTTGGACTGAAGTCTTGAGAGTTTGTCTGCCTCAGGCTCAAAAAATCAAGTCGTCCCACCCTGGATTATGGTCGTCTTTAGAGCATTTGTGGGAGCATTTTAGAGCTCTGTGAGAGGGGCTGGCTGTTGTCTGTCAGGTCTCTTGGTGGTCACATCACACGTGTGTCTGCCTGGTGGTCGTGCTGCAGACCATGAGTGAAGAGGGTGGCCACCATTTGGGAACGGTTTCTCCACTAACACTGGAAAGATGAAACACTTTTTGCCCCGAGCCACTTCAGTTTCCTAAGAAAGATGTTTGCCTCTGACAACAGTGGGCAGTTGTTGTCTAAAACACTATCCAGCTCCTCTTAAACTTTAAACAGGCAGGTGAGTGTGTGTTTTGGGAACTGGTTGGCCCACAGGTAGGTTAAGTTGTAAAACCTCACCTCCTTGCTTTATCAGTTTTTATAAAAGCTTCCATATGAGGAAAAATAGAGAATAAGGGCACTTCTGTATACATAGATGTAGACCGATCCTTCTGCGTCTCTTACCTGGTTGAGCAAAACCTCCCACCTGGCCACCAGATGGGGGCATTGCAATGATATTGATTAATTGGCAAATTTATCATATCAGTGAGACATTCGCATGGGAAAATCACTTCTTTTTTCTTTTATTCCACGTTTTTATAAGTGTTGTGCACAGATGAAATGTCTGATCATGAATTAATTTGCAGAAATGGGAAAATGCCCTTAAGGAAACACTTGATAAGATGTCAAATAATTGCAGCATGTATAAAGGTAGATCATTACAAAAAAATTTTGGATGTAGTTTCTCGGTTTTGGTTTCTACTTTGCGCTATTGGACATGAAAGGCTTTTTTTCTTATCAGTTTTATCATTTGTTTACCAGATGACGCTTTTGTTGAGTATTACAAAAGCCTGCTTTTTATTGCATATGAAAATACAATGTGGATCATGGTTTTCATTTGATAGCCACCATCCTTTTCCATGATAGATGAAAATTATCCCATTGTGTTTCACAGAGACCAAGTGTTTAACTCTGTTTTGATTTTGTTCTTATTCTAAGGTAGCTGAACAACTAGGAAAATTTTCAATAAACTAAAACCAAAAAAAAAAATCCATGTTTCAAGTTATATTTATATCTGTTTCTAAATAAAATATACATTAATGTTTTTACTTAGTGCCAAGAAATTAGTGAATGAAAGGAAAAGTAGAGCTCACTTACAGAACTTACTCCTACTTAGGTAGAAATTGTATGATTTTCAAGTTGACATTAATTCATGCCGTGTCTGTGATCTTTATCATGAGAGATAAGATAGAAAATGTCTTGTGGTTTACTGATCTGATAAAGCAAAGAGATTTGATGAGAAGCAGCAGAATGAAAGAGATAAGATCTGCTTTATGGGTCTCTTTTGTAGTGCTTCAGTGAGGTAGAAAGAGTATTTTTGAAATTTATGAAGGCTAGGGATAACTTTCCAATTTATTTGATAATGAACTTCTAGTTCTTGAACTGAACTGTCTTCTCTTTGAGCATGAAAAAGGTGTAATATAACTTCGTAAAAAGCATATTTTCGTTGTGGGTGGAAACAAGTATGTAAAATAGTTTTTATTTGAAAACTTCAATTTCTTGAGAAACAAGTGGGGAAATTGAAGGCCTACTGAGCTCTTTGTCTTCTCACAATTTATCCACCCACTCTAACACTGTTTGCACATTTATATTCACAGTACATAAATCCATCCAGTTTAGTCTTTATATAATTTCCTTCTGCTTCTTCCTAGAGCAGGTTCTTTTATGCCTTTGGATTTTTGTTGTCCTTTTAAATTTGATGTAATTTTCTCCCTTTGTTTTTGATAGAGACCATAACAAGAACAGTAATTCTGTGTTTGTGAAGATGATAAATATTTTCTGTTTATATTCTCTATGGCTGTGTCGTTATCTATACATCTAATTCTTTCATCAGGAGAAGTTGGGGTTTTTTGTCATCGTATCAGACAGAAACCCTTATCTGGTTTATCTTTAGGCCCAGATATGTTCTCAATATGTAAAAACTTGTGAAACGTATCTCAAGATTTCTTGTATCTACGTCCTCAGAAAATACTTCTCTAATTACCTTTCTATNTATGCTGAGCTCAGTATCACAAGGTTATTAAGAGACAAATTTCTATTTGTTAATTTTTCTGCTTGCATGTCTTTGGATTTGTTTTTACTGTCCTTTTAACTTTTTTGTAGAGGAAGAAAGATAAAAGCCCTTAAATTGTAAGACAAGTGTTGATGTGATTTGCAGCCTAATGACAATGTTCCATAACCCCTATTTAATATCAGCTCCTGAGCTAATGTATTAAGTACTAAGGACGGGTGGTGCTATATCTAAATGAAACACCAGGTAAGTAAGACAGAGGTCTAAGTGTAAGCAGCTATGCTTTTCAGTTCAGAATGTCTTGGCATTCAGGGAGTGGTGTTGCTTAGGTTCATCTGACTTGACGTTTTTCCTGCCATCTAGAAAATGCCAAGATTCTAAATCTGTGTCCTGGTACTTACAAATAGAAAAATCTCTTTAAAACAAAGTTAAAAACTTGCAGAAATCTGCATGATTTCAGGGAAACAAAAATTTCCCTGTCTTTTTTATTTCTGACAGCTGACCATAGTGTATCATGGGCTTGTCATTTGCTGTGGACTTTTCTGGGTAAGATAGTGGTGCTCATACCTGTCCTCTTACTCTCTTATTTACTATGCAGGCGCTCCCCTTACTTGCTGCAGGTGGGAGACATAAGGGAAAATACAGCTCTGTGGAATATAAATGACAGTGGTAAATATGAAATGGGATTCCTGCACCATGAAGTACAATGTGCTTTCAAGTATTTCTGCCAATTTTAGCTGACAAAGGGATCTAGTTGTACAGATTGCATTCACAGAATAGGTAGGAAAGTAGACTTATAAAAACAATCAGAGTCTTGCAAAAATGAGTTTGATCTCTGTACGGGTGTTAGATGGTGAGTTGGACTAGATGATCCTTGTGGGTCCCTTCCAATTCATAATATTCTGTGAATCTGTGTGAATCTGTGAAATGGAGTTACAGGTAATTTTTTCCGGTAGTTCCATTTACTCCCTCAGAACTTGTGCAAGCCACTATTTGTTGGACAAAAGTAAAAATGCTGGCAAAGACACTTTGCAATGCCAGCTACTTCATACAAATTGCAAGGACATATTTTGGAGAGACTTCAGGTTTTTGTCTCCTCATCTTAGAGGTAATTTTCTTTTGATTTTTGAGAGTGTTTATATGCCTGTGTTTTCCTAGATACTCCTCTGTCACTCATATGTTAATCATATTTTGGTTTTCCCACTTCTTTAAAGTTTGTGTGATATGTCTGTGCAGGAGAAATTATCTTGAAAAATTCAGTTCCAAGTACAACCTATCTTAATTTCCCACTTATGTCTTGTGGGCAGATTTTTCTATCTTCTGAGAAGGCATTTTCTGACTGAATTACTTTTCTGACTTGAAAAATTTTTCTGGTAGCATGGAAATTTGAGCTTTTGCTGTAATCTGTGAAATAAATTTCTACTTCTAGGTATCTACTTTGCAAAATGTTGCAGGAATCTAATTGTTTACTACTAGTAAGAGTTACTTCATTAGTTTGAATGAAATTTAGCGTTGAAATTTAGCATAGAAATTTAGCATGAAATTATAAATCACTTGGGAGAGAAACACAGAGGCAACCTGACTGCCTAGTCATGCGTTTTGGAGAGGCTAAACTTCAAAAAGATTTGACTTCTCTCAGAGTCATAAATGGCTTGATTTGGAAGGGACCTTAAATATCATCTCATTCCAATGGGGAGGGACCCTTTTGACTAGATCAGGTTTCTCAGGGTCCCATCCAACCTGGCCTTGAACATTTCCAGGGATGAGACATCCACAATTTCTCTGGGAAACCTGCTCCAGTGCCTCACCACCCTCACAGTAAAAAATTTCTTCCTAGTATCTCATTTAAACCTACCATCTTCAAATTTAAAGCCATTTTCCTTTTTCCTCTCACTGCATGCTTGAGGCAAGGGATTTTTTTACTTTGCCCACCCTCATAACTTCCCTGTCCTGGGCACCCTCTTCATTTGCTTTGAAAGGCTGCTCAGCATTTCACGGTTTTAGCAGGTTGCTCTAAAGATCTCCAGGGCAAAGCTGAAGGGTAACTGAATAAATGAGCTCTTTGACAGATCCTGAGGTCTCCCATGAAAATCATATAAATAACACTGCAGTAACTACCTTTAATTAATACAAATTGAAATCAACAAATGAAGCTCAAACCAAAACCGACGTGGCCAGGAGAGAGGAAGGACCTTGGTGAAGCAGCGAGGGGTTCTGCTGGTAGGAACATCCCTGGAATCCAGTGCAGAAAAAATTAGTACCCAAAGCACAGTGAGATTATTTGTGGCTAGAGAGTGTTACGAGATGAAGTGATGGATGACTAGGGGTGGGAGGAGGGACAAATTGGGCAGGGGAAAATTTTCTTTATCATTTAGGCCAAGTTTTTGTTAAATTAGCCGAGTGTATGTTTGAATTGTTTTGCTTGGACCTAGGAAGCTGTTTTTCAGAGCTGTCATGTAGACACAGTCCTAGAACTTCTGGGATCAGAGAAACAGGAAAAATAAGTATTTTTTTTTTTCCCTATGGAGGTTACAAATGCCCAGAAAAAGTATTTGACACATGTTCCTGAAATCAAAGGCCCATTAGAGCTGTAGATAAAATGTACTAATTAAATGGTTAGTTGGAAGCTTGTTTTTAAGGTTCTTTTTTATGTTGATGTCTACAAACCAACTCAGTTAGGGGTCCCTACATAGCCAGTATTGTAGAGATCTAAAGCAGCCATCTTTCTTAGAGCTGTACTATAAAACTTGTGTTTGCTGTTTAAGATCTACTTTTTTCACCATCCACACTAAAAGATTGACTGACGCTGAGCAATGCTGTTTTCACTTTTCCTGTCTGTACTCTTTTTCTCTCTGGAAAAGCTTTACTCTTCTTTCTTTGTTGCTAAGATAAAAAGCCTGTTGCCAAGGAACAGGTGTCCAGCACATACTGGTCAGATGTCAAAAGCATCCCTCCTAAATATTTTTATGGGCACACTGCAAACAAGTCATAGACATCAGGGAAAGCAAAGGTGGAATTGGCCAGCCTTGCTCCATGGTGTTCAAAAAACTACCTCCAAATACTCTGTGGTGTACTTTTTTACTCCATAGCAGGGCTTTTGACATTACTCATTTACAAGTGAATTTTGTTCTTCCATTTTAAAGTGTCTTAAAAACTGCTATGTGGTCAGGGTATGCAGAAAACCTTCAGAAAAAGAGCAGTCCAGGATGTGGCTGAGCCAGATGAGACTGGTTTGTTCCTCATAGATTTGCTCTTTAAATTGTGAGAATCCATCCTCTTGCTGAGGGCTGCTGTGATCTTGGTGGCACATGACAGGGGCAGAAGGCAGAGGTGTTAAGTGAGTAGTTGGACTGTCCTTAACTATGTATCTGGCTTTGCTCCATAATGTAGAACTAAGCTTCCTAGTTCACAACTTCAAGCCTTTTGGATTTAGACAGCTGACGTTTTGAGTGAAAATCTTCAAGGGGAGGAGGAGGTAGTCCCCAGGCCATCACAGGATATTTTGAGTTGGAAGGGATCCATGAGGATCATCTAGTCCAACTCCCAACCCAACACCCACACAAGGATCGAACCCACAACCCCGGAGTCATGGGCACCACGCTCCATCCACCCCAGCCTCCCATTATCTAGACCATGTCACTGAGTTCCTCATCCAGTCTTTTCTTAAACACCTCCAGGGATGGTGACTCCACCACCTCCCTGGGCAGACCATTCCACTGAGGGATCACTCGCTCCGTGAAAAAGATCTTCGTAACATCCTGTCCTGGTTTAGGTTTTTGCTGCTCTGGCAGCGAGGGGGTTAACAGCTCAGCTCTTGCCTAGGCCTCAGTTGCTGCCATGGTATTCAAGATTATAGAGATAGGGATGCCTCTGTGAATAATCATATCTGGGAGAGAAGAAAAAAAACCTCAGTAGCAAGATGTAGTGTGCCGGAACAGA
>WEKX01026991.1:0-17369 GCA_013390025.1 Pitta sordida | reverse complement strand
CTCTGATCCCTCTCAAGCATTTTCAACATCTTTCTTAAACTGAGGAGCCCAGAACTGGACACAGTACTTAAGATGTGGTCAGACCAGGGATCTGTGTGTGTTATTAGTAGTCAGCAGTATATTGCTGGTGTATGGAAAAGGTATCTCTGGCGTGTGGAATACTTCATTTGTTCATTACTGCTTTGTCATTAGACATCCTGTGCTAAGCATGCTTCTGGTTGTTATACCTTGTGTACACCCACTGTGGTTGTACGTGCATGTGTTTTATCAGCACATTCAGGATCCGGGTTCAAACATATCAATCTGTCTGTGCTCACCAGATTAGTGGATTCTGAAACGGTTTATGGCTGCAAATAGCTTGGAGAGCCATTGAAAATTACATGTGGCTAATTAACAGTTTAAGAAGTTTGTAAATGATGAAGTTTTAAGAAACTGGAGAAGTTGAAAGGAAATGGATAAAGGCTATAACTGTTTCAGCATAAAAGTATGCATTTACTGACTTTTATACATCAGGGCTTTGTCCTAGTGTTAGCGGACCATTGACTTAGGTTAGTATTTCTGTTGTCTAAAACAAAGAAGCAGTAAAAATAGTAGTTTTGGAAATAATGATGTGCAGATGTATTAGTACGCTCTGCACTGTCTCTGGACTGGCCCCTTATTTGGGAGAGTTATATCTGATGCCTGTTGCTGTAAGAAATGTTTTGGATCCTCTGGTCAACCACTCATCATCACGAACAAAAGAGGCAGAAATGGTTACATTTCTCTCAAGTCATTCAGCTGCTAGCCTAAGTCCAACTCTGGTCAGGAAACAACCACAGGAAGGACTTGTACCTTTGTTTTGATGCATTTGTTTATTGACTTCCAACCACAAACAGTTTTTCTTTCCATTTTACCTCTGAAGCATTTTAAAGCCAATCTTCCCAACACCTTTGATTTTTGAGATGAAAACTTCACTCTCTTTGTGTGCTCTTTTATCTTCTCAGAGATGCATGATGTGGCATTGTGCTGGAGATTGACTCTCTATTGTCCAGTCATGCTTTTGGGTTTGGAAGAGCAGGACTGTGGAGAGCGGGTTCAAGTCTGAAGCCAGTAGTGTCATGCCAACAGAGGGAAGCAGCTCAGTATCCTGCAATGATGCTGACCAGTCACACTTTGATCTGTGCCTCGTTTTAGGATCTTGGCTCCACAGTCACAAGCTCAGGTTTAACTAAACTTGCAAAACCATGTCTGCTTGGAGTAATAAAAGCAATAAAGGGCAAACATGTTTCTAATGACCGGAAATGCTGATGAACAAAATCAGTGCTATTAGGGAGGTTTAATCACACCCTTCTTTTGAGCTGATCTTGCTGTCTGTGGAATTATCACAAATCATAAATGCAACTGTCCTATTTTTTTGACTTCCAAAATTCATCTACTTATCTCGCACAGGTTAACATCACAACCAAGTATTTTTTCCTTTCATTTTAGACAACAATACAACTTAGAGAAAAATATTTATTTTTTTTTAGTCTTGTGTTGGTGAATCTGCATACAAACAGCTTGTATTGTCCTCAGTTGACTGAGTTTGTTGAACAGGCAATTGTGAAAAACAGACATAGATAAGTTCTTCTTTACATTTTAAACTATTACCTATTACTGTTCTTGCCTCATACAATGAAAACGGTTGTCTAAAAGTCCCCTGCAGGGAACAGTAGTATACATACTATTTTTTAGAAATGATAGCTCTCCTAGGAGTTCATACACAGCTGGAATCTGTCCTTATGAACCATACTCCGGAGATGCTTGACAAGCTTTTAAGTTTGTGTAAATCAAACAAAAGGAATGCGTATATAGGTGAAATAAATTGATAGTTTTGAATGAATATTCATTGTTATTTGTGCCCCAGTAGCATTTCACACCAACAGGTCTGCAGTTTAGGTAATTCTGATGATGAGTGAATGTGAAATTATTTCCTACATGTAAATCAGATTTACCAGTTAAAAGGTTTCTTCTACTGCCAGGTCACTGTTTATTCTGAAGTGTTATTTAGTAACATGTCATTATTGTAAAAACCACTCAAAATTAGTTGAAATTAATTGTACTTTACTTGTCTTCCTTAAAATATACTTTTACACAGAAATGGCCTTTATTTATGTAAAACAAGAAATTTAATTTTGTTATACCTGAAGAGACTTTCTTTAAGGTGATTGAAATCCATAGCAATGTGGTGAAAAAATAGTAAACAAAACTGGCTTTATGGTTGGTATTTCCCTTAATAAATCTGGATGCAGTTCTGCTGGTGTCATAGACAGTATTTAATTTATACAAATAAACAAACCTACCCTGTCTAAAGTATTTTATTTATCAAGTATCAGAGCAGATGCTTAGAACAAATGCATTAAGGTGTTTTTCTCAATATGTGATTTAAGGGAAATCAGTCAAGACTCCAAGTAGTTGCTTGCAAGCAGAGAAAAATTTATTTTGGCCCAAGAGCCAAGGAAAGAGGAGCAGCAGTGTCCCCTGCCCTGTCAGGTGCTAAAAGCCCCCACCCAGGTTTGCCACCTATTTTTATACCCCTGCTTCATATATATGGAAATTACTCCATGAATATGCATCCCTTGAACATTGTCATAAATTTCAACTTGGTTTTAAGACCTTCGGCCAATCAGCTCTGATGTTTCACATTCTTTTCCCCTTGTTTTGGCCAGCATTGTCTCTTGGGGAAACAAGGGTTTTCACCTTTAATATTCGGTCTTAATTTTCAGGACACTTGAATGATTTTTAAATCTACAAGTTTTTCTAGAATTCACTAAAATTTCACTATTTCACTAAAATCCCTAAATCACTAAGCTTCTACCGAACTCACTAAAACCTATAATTTTCTGAATCCTCAAATCATATGTGACCCCATTTTTATAAGACTGAAATTGCTCCTGTGATTTGTATTCTACAGCATAATGATTAGTGGTAGAATTATTCAACACCACTGAAACAGAATTTGCAGTGAAGGTTTTGGCTATGGAGAGCTGTGCCTTGTAACAGCATGGAAGGATACTTAAATGTATTTTCTGGGTATAGAAGTTTTGCTTGCTCTGTGGTCATAATAGAGTTGGTGTAAACNCCCAGTAGCATTTCACACCAACAGGTCTGCAGTTTAGGTAATTCTGATGATGAGTGAATGTGAAATTATTTCCTACATGTAAATCAGATTTACCAGTTAAAAGGTTTCTTCTACTGCCAGGTCACTGTTTATTCTGAAGTGTTATTTAGTAACATGTCATTATTGTAAAAACCACTCAAAATTAGTTGAAATTAATTGTGCTGTACTTGTCTTCCTTAAAATATACTTTTACACAGAAATGGCCTTTATTTATCTAAAACAAGAAATTTAATTTTGTTATACCTGAAGAGACTTTCTTTAAGATGATTAAAATCAGTAGGAATGGGGTGAAAAAACAGTAAACAAAACTGGCTTTATGGTTGGCATTTCCCTTAATAAATGTCGATGCAGTTCTGCTGGTGTCATAGGCAGTATTTAATGTATACAAATAAACAAACCTACCCTGTCTAAAGTATTTTATTTATCAAGTATCAGAGCAGATACTTAGAACAAATGCATTAAGGTGTTTTTCTCAATATGTGATTTNAACTCACTAAAACCTATAATTTTCTGAATCCTCAAATCATATGTGACCCCATTTTTATAAGACTGAAATTGCTCCTGTGATTTGTATTCTACAGCATAATGATTAGTGGTAGAATTATTCAACACCACTGAAACAGAATTTGCAGTGAAGGTTTTGGCTATGGAGAGCTGTGCCTTGTAACAGCATGGAAGGATACTTAAATGTATTTTCTAGGTATAGAAGAAGTTTTGCTTGCTTTGTGGTCATAATAGAGTTGGTGTAAACTTTCAGTGTTAGTAGAAAACAAAAGTCTTGGGCAAGTCTTCTAATGTTTTCCTGTAGAATATTAATCTGATCTATGAAGAATACATGGCCATACATTCTCTTAAATTAATGAGGAAATATTTAAGAGATTTAATCTAAGACAGCATCAGGTTTACAGTGTAGGCTACTACTTTATAAGTTCTCAAGTTACTTCAATAGTCAGTGCTCCTTCTGAAGTTCATTACAGTCTAGTGATTATTCAGTATTTTGCTGCTCCTTCAACATTCTTCAACATTACTGCTTGTTAAGAAGACACTATTCATTTGTTAATGGTGTTACTTTCTTAATGAAAGTCTATGGATAGACCTTAGATTTTGAGTTGAAGATTTCACGATGCCAGAGAATTGGTGTAGTTAAACCAGGGCTATTTTCAAGGAAGCTTGGAATTTCTTTTTATGGTTTCTTCTTTAAAATTTTTCAATTTTCTTTTGATTTGGAAACAAGTTTGAACTAAGCCTGGTTGATATGTTGTAATGCCTGAATTTTTTTCTAAGCCTTGCAAAAGGAAACTTGATTTGATGACTCTATTGAAATTTAATTACTACTAGTATATTATTGAGGGGCCACTTAATAAAGCAAACAAACCACGAAGTCTATAATACTACCAAGACCTCTATTAAAAGATGGTTTTCATGTAGGTGAATAAGCTTTGGACTGTTGTAGAAACAGGTAGCAAGAAAAAAATGACTTTTCAGTATGGAGAATGTTATATTTCTACCATGAGAAATTGAGTATTTGAGGTTAGTTTTTAAATGTGGATGATATATGGCTAATAGGAAATGTGTTATCTTAACATTTGTTTGCATTATCTCTGAAAGGCTCTGCATTTTAATATTTTTGAAGGTGATACAATTGACAGATGGAAGTAGCAGCCAGCCATTGGTCCTGTCAATGTGGGGATATACTTTGCTAGGCCTACTGAAATGACAGATTTCAACATGCCTTGGCATAGAACATGCTAGAGATAATTGGCTTTCCTAGGCACAGGATATAGTTGACCCAGTAACCTATAAATATAAACATGCAGCTTTACACACTGTGCTATGAATGACTGACCTAATCATACTTAATATATAGCTGACCCAGTCTCCTATGCATGTTAACAATATGTTCTCACAGTGCTGGTGTGATATTTCATGTATTAAGTCAGCAGAGTGCCCTGAGAGTTTTCTTCTCCCTCAGAACTCCAGAGCTCGTCTCAATCTGCATGACATGTGTGAAACCTTTCCCTTGTGCTAGGTCTATTTGCTCATGAGCTAACCTATTAGTCCAGTTCTAGAAATGCTTGTGTCTTGGCATGTTGCTAGGCTAATAGATCACTTTGTTGTAAACCATGACTGGCCTTTAGTCAGTCCAGAGTTACCAATAGGCAAGTGATTCTGACAGGAGTTTTTTTAACTTGAAACTAAGCTGTAGTTTTTGTTGTTCCTAACCAGTTTTACTTTGGTGTACTCATCATTACAGTTTGCCCTTAACTGCTAACAGAAAAAACTGTTAACGTATTGAATGCAACATCACTACAGCACTTTAAACTGAAGTTTCATATTTACCTTAGGCTTTGGCTTAGTTGTTTTACTCTAGTCTCAGGGCATTACTTGATTTAGTGTATCATGGCTTGGGCTCTCTGTTCAGTACAGAATTCGGCAGCACGCTGTGCTGTGTGATCTGCTTGCAAGTAAGCAGATTCTTTTCTTTTCTAGGGAAGGTTGTGGTCAAGGAATCTGGGTATAGGGTAGTAAAGCTGTAGCCAGGTGCCTTAGTTTCTACAATGCCAGCAGTTGTTTACTGAGTGTGATTTCAGGTCCAAGGTTTACCAGTCTTGAGAACATAACAGAATGAAGCTGTGTTGCATGGGCTTAAGAAAGATTAGGACATTTCCTTTATTACAGGTATATAGGAAAGGATACTTGTGGGAACAGAGTAATTGTAAGCAAAAAGGAAAGCTGGTCCTTTGACACTTTTTTGGTTTGCAAGGTGCCAAAATAGAACTGCTCTCTGTCCCTAATTTATTTGTTTGAGTGGTTTGTCCATTTTGCCCTTCCAGTTTAAAATAATCAATGGTACATTTAAGAAAGAAACTAAAATGACTCAGAGTAATGAATATCTTCCTGCTAATCACCTCTATAAAGTCTTCCTTTTAAAATTCAGTGATTGATTTGTCATCTCAAGTCTCTTCACATAAATGGAGATGTTGCTGTTTAGGAAGCTCAAATATTGGCAGTGCTCCATCCATCTGACACACCTGCTTTTAAGGGTTTGCCAGAAACTGATGGCTGCATAATCTTCTACGAGTGGAAGGAATGAAGCGAATAACACAAGTAGGAGGTGAAGAGAAATTTGTCACTCAATTTCTCCTGCTATTTTTTTTTGTTTAGAAACACTAAAGCCGGTACAGTGTTTTCTATATGAATTGAGGACTGGTGTTTTAAAAGGAAAATGATACACCAAGAATATATGGTCTTGAATGATAACAAATACAGTTATACCCCCTCATTTGCAAGGAACAGGGCATGCCAGGGGTCTCGCAGAACGTCAAATTTGCAAAGACAAGCGGGTCATTAATATGCGTGCAGGCCATGCCCATTGCTCCACCCCCCAGCACTCTGGGGTACTGCGGACACTTTTCCACACCTCCTCACAGGCTCTCTCAGCATGGGGGAGCAAAGGGAAGCATTTCTGAGCCCTCTCTGACTCAGGAGTCCCGTGCCACTGATCCTCCCTCAACGCCCTCTGGCCCTGGTGCTCCTGCCCGCTGCATCCCTGCCCTGCATGGTGTGGGCAGGCTGCAGCTGCGACAGCGGAGTGAGCATGTCCTGCTGGCCCCTTTCCTGGGGCGCTTCCCTTCCCTGCCTGTAGCCATGGAAACAGTAACCCATGCCTGGAGGGGGGCTCAGTCTCTGGCTGCGCTTAGAGTAACAGGGGACAGCGTGACTCATGACCCTCCCCACAGGGAGCTCCGGCACCGCCCCTCGGCAGAGCAGAGGGGCACATGTGTTGGCCAGGGAACCTTGCAAATGGCTGAAGCAAAATTGTGAGAAATTTTCCTCACAAATCAATGAAGTAGCAATGGAGGGGTCACAATGCAGTGAGGAAATACTGTATGTTTGAATGCCTTCTTAGGGGCATGTCATCAGTGGATTTTTGTGCGTGTGTTTGTACATCAGTGTGTTTGTGTATTCCCTAGTGGCCATCAGTTTTTGCTAACTTCGATATCTCTTCAGGCTATTATAGTACTCACAGTTCAAGTCATACAAGTTAATCAAGTTTAAGTTGTACTTGCAAGAATAATAGATATGTAGACATAGAGAAGTAAAAGCACGACTTTAAGTTCTTGTGAAGTATTTCCTCCTATGTAAAAACAAGCTGAGACAAGAATGTCTGTCACTAATACATTACAGATAAAAAAAAATCCAATATGAACTGCTGCACATTAAATTGAAAATGGTTCCAAACCTGATATATATACTCAAATTTCTGTGATTTCCCAGGGATAGGACTTTGTGACTAAATTTTATGCCTGGAAAACCCTACCCAAATTGTAATATTTTATCTCCTAAGATTATCTTTCTAGTTCCTGAAGAATAGTGTCCAGAATACATGTTAGAGTAGCTGTATGATTAAAAAACCCCCTCCAAACAAAAAAACAAATCATCTGCTTTGCTGCATGGTATGTAAAACGTAACTCATTGAAATGAGTAGCTATATTTCAATGTCTCTTGAATTAGTGTGCTTTTCTGCACTTTTTTTAAAGGAAAACTCTGCTCAGGCTTTAGCAAGGCATAATCAAAAAAAATACAGTTTCTAACAAACATGGCATTAAAACTCATGGATAGTATGTTATTTCAGGCCCCAAACAAGGTAAAGGGCTTATATGTGATCTGTGAATTTTTGTAAGATGTATATGCTGGAGAATCGGATGCTAACTTTGTCATGTCTAAAACTTGAGTTTGGAGCTGTGCTGTACAGTGCCCTATGAAACTGCCAAAACTCATTGTATAAGACAGAGGGGGAGAGTAGATTACTTTGAGGTTCCTTCAAAACCCTCAGTGATATGCTAAAGGTAAAGAAGCAAGATGTGAAATCCCTTGTGAATTTTTTTTGTTTCCTAGTCCAATATATTCTGAAAATTGATATTCTACATGACAGATGAATAAACATGAGGATGAAATGCAACGGTTTCTGTTCTTGGAAAGCTTGTCAGACTCCAAAAATGTTTTTTGGCTTCTATGAAGTGACGTTTGAATTTGGGTTTTCAGTGTACAAACTGACTAGATGAGACCTAATCATAATCTGAAACTGAAGTGCTTGTGGATATGATGATCTGGGTTTGGGCTACTCTTCCATTTATTTGTATCTCTGTTCTTCCCTGAACTTCAGTCTTTAAGTAATGGAAGCTGAATGTTAAAATTGTGTGGAATTGGATCAAAATCAAACCAAGAAATATTTTAGGCCCTTGACTGATCTCCAAATGTAGTCACCAAGTAAACATGGGAAGGGAGTAGGACTGAATTCTGAAATTAAGTTACTGTGATGTCCTGATGTGCTTTAGAGTACATGAGAAGTGGTATAGAAGCAAATTCATCACTACTGCTTTGTTTTCTCTATGCTTGGGAAAGGGATTTAGTGAAATAATGAGTGAATACTTCTATTCCTCTTATGTATTTCCATTCAATAGTGAGAGAAGATGGAATCTGCAGAGATGTCAGAGATTAGTTTTGGTTTTCCACAGAATAAAACTTCCTTCGAATGGTTGGGAGGAGTGAGCAAACATCAGTGTTGTCATCTTTGTGTACTGAAGTTCCCTGTTTGGGCAAACTATTTATCATGTTATGATGAGAGGACATTGAAGGTCATAGTTAATTTTTAAGTGAAATTTCATTACCACTGCTTAGCATAAGAGATGTATGATATTCTTTGTTGAATGCTTAGTGACACAGACAACTTCTGTTCTTGATCTCATAAAAACCTTTGAAAGCCTAGGTTGTTTTAGAACTGTTTCTCAGACGACAAAAGTTGTTTGCTTTTTCTAAAATATTATTTTTAATAAGAACTGGTATTTTTCACATATCAACTCAGGTGTTTCTAACTGAGGGCATTATTTTTTCAAACAATAAGTTTTGGAGTAAAAGCTCTTCAGATAGCTCAGGGTGCCCTAGTCATGAATAAGTAAAACATTTCCTAATGTATATTGTCACTGTCCATGGTTTTGGATAAAAGACTAAATATGAGTTTAGAAACTAGTCACAGCAACAAAATTTGGTACTACTTTCAAAGAGAACAGAAAAGGTGAGTGTGGTCTTGGTAGCTGACCTACCCACATTGAGATGTCTACACCCTGCTGTCCTTGAGTGAAACAAAGGGAAAGAAGCCGAGGAGTCTCAGGCAACTTGTACTACGTGGAGGGCTTAGGCTGTATGGATTTAAGAAAACAGAGAAGATGAGGGTAGAAACTTGTTAAAAATGTTGGAGAAATCTAGAAAGCTGATGTGGTGTTTCTTTGGATAATTACGGTAAGGTACCGGAAAATGTGAAACTTAACATTCACTCAGACCATCTGACCTTCTCCTAAGTTATGTCAGACCAAATTCTCTCCTGCATATTCTGTGGTTCTGGAAGGCAGAGAAACGTGCATTTCTGTTGCTTTTCTGTATCTAGATGTAACCCACATTTTGTTAGATGCTCGTACTTTTATCTACAGTCTGACCAGTAAAAGGAGAGATCTGAGATTGCTTTGCACTACTTTAAGATGTTTTCGTATATGAAGAGAGGAAGAACTAGTGTGCCAGAATGTATGGGAGCTCTCAGGCTTTGCAGGCTAAATATCCACTTTAGTACAATGGTGAGTGTCCCTGCCTCTCATGTGGAGACTGGGGGTTCGATTCCCACCAGGGAGGCAGTGGTGATGTTTAAGAGTTGGACTTGATGATCCCTTCTAATTCAGAATGGGTCCCTTCTAATTCAGAATATTCTGTGATTTCATCTGCCTGCAGCCATCTCTTTATTAGAGAACTGCAAAATACAAGATAATATGTAAATTATCTTGTAAAATACAAGATAATATGTAAATGAATTGATGTTTTTTTCATTATTTACAAACATGTGGAATGTGTGAGGGTTTTAAATGTTTAAATTACACATAATGATGTGTAATCTTTATTTATCAGGGGAGTTAGCATATCTGAAGGTCGTCATATATAGAACGGTCACCTTATAGTTTGCTTTGATTATTCAGGCACTTGCATGGATATGTGGCAGAATATAACTCTGAAATCATTTCCCAAGTTACCATCTGGCAGCTGACACCTGATGTAACTCTGTACACTCCCATAGCCCAAGAGGGTTGTAAACCAAAGTACGCTATCACCTTTAGAGCAAAAGTTAAAAGCAAAAAAACCTCCCCAACCAAACATGACCCTCCCGACCCCCTGCTTCTATTATTTACTAAATTTTTTAAATGTTACTAAGTACATATTATTTATACATGAAAGTGTAAGTATGAGCAAAGATGGTGACCAAGCTGGTTATTAGTGACTGTAAAATCAGTAGGACATAACTTTTTGGTTGTTTCCCTACACTTAATTTAGGATGTTTTGGCCCAAATTTTTGTTTGATAAATTGATACCAAGTGTTTTGGAGTCTAATTGTCATGTTTGAATAAGCAGATAAGTAGTCTAATGTAGTGCTGTGTTGTTAATGATGTAAATCATCAGAGAGGACACATTATTCGGGTGTACTAAGGGTTTTAAAAAAAAGTTCTTTATTCGTGTTGTTGATTTGTTATGGTATTAACACCTTCTTGGTGATCCACTTCTAAAACCAGATGAGCTCTTAACAAGAGCAGGGAGACAATCACCTCAACACACCAAAATTTAATTCTGTGCTTATAATAGGATCTCTAAGTTTGATATCCTTTGAGTAGAAGCATTTGCTTTGGTTTGTTTTGTGTTAGCGTTTGTTTAGCATTTTGGGAGGGTTTGTAGTTGTTTTGTTTTGATTTCTTTTTTTTAATTTCAAAGAATTCACCACGTAAAGAGAAATATAAAAATATTTGATCCCATTCTACTAGTCAAGGATGCCCCATATCAATTTGAACATAGAAGTGCAAAACAGAGTAAATCGTCTCACCATGACTTGAAAATGTGCAAGGGTGCATCTATGCACCACTCTTTTTGCTCTATTATCCTTTGTGAGGAATATTACAAGATTTTACCAATACGACTGCTGGTAAATCTCATGGGATTGTCTTCCTAATTTTATTTTGAACTTTCTGATTTTTGCTTAATCTGTGTCTGATACTACCTTCTGATGTTTCTCCTAGCCCCTGATTTTTCTTCTTTACTAAGACCATTAAGTTGTTGCTCTAGGTATTGTCAGACAATAATTCACTCATACAGTACTCTATACTTGTGCAATTATTTAATAAAACATAATGATAGGATGGCAACATACCAAAACAAACAGATGAGTAAAAAGTTCACTTGGAAATACAAAACATTTGGATTCAGCTGCAGAAAGGAAAAAACTCATTGACTGCAAAAGAAATGGCTTCTGGGAATGATGTTTATCTGCATCAGTATTATAAATGCATTTTACTTTGAAAAACTTCCCAGGGGTGTTCCTGAGGCTTGTTTGTTTGCTCTTTACTATCAATCTGGTTGGGCTTAAGGGTTCCCATTAAACCAGTATTATGGATACACCCTTCTGGTGGAATTACTAAAAAAAGCTTTTCAAGTAATATTACAAATATAATTACAATGAGTTATTAGTTCTTTAAACTAACCCAGATGCTGGTAGAGTTTTTATTTCATATCATTTTCTTATTGTTTCTTGCATAATTTTGTTTATGCATAGATTTTGAGGCTTCTAGAAAGGCTAACAGAGTTCACTGAGCTGAGATAGCTGCTGAGAGGTGAGTGAGAATAATTTTTTTATGGTGTCTTTTTTATAATCTGAGCAGAGGCATTTGGCCTGGAGTTGTCAAATACTTGGTCATTTTGGAGTTTAGATTTGTGGTTTTATAAATTAATGTAAAGTGAGTTAAAACTCAGTTTTAACTTTAGATACCAACTAGATCAGAATATATCTTGCAAAAATCAAACTGATACCTGAGTTAACTATGTATGTATTTAATAAAAAAGAACTATTTTAATTTGGGAAACCAAATTTACAGAAAGAATGTTCCTAGTATTTAGCTGAAAACACTTGCTCCCCCAAAATTTTCTGTTCCTGTGACAGAGCTGCAAAAATCAGAACTGAACGAAACAGCTGTTTTTCTTCCAAGAAACTTAGAAATGTATTGGAAAAATTGAATATGCAATGAGAATTAAGGAAGGATTACAAGAATGTATTAAATTCAGTTAGTAGGATAATTTAATAAATTTCTGGTCTAATGAAAGAGTGGAATGCTCTCTTTTCACCACTTTTATTAACGTGACTAATCTTTACTCATTCATATGACACTGATGCTTTTTCTGTTAATGAAATGACTTCTGTGGTACTATGGTATTAGGAGGATATGTTAGCTTGTGAGAAAAACTGAAAGCAGGAGATAAAACCAGGGAAGAGGAATACTAAAAACAGTGTAATGTTGATGTTGTTTTCTTTGAGTCCTCAGTTCTCATGAAACTCTGCATGTCAGTCCACATGTGCATGTGCAAAGATCTTGGTCTTCATCATGATTTAACTGCACAAATCTGTGTTAAAAGCAGTGAACAAAGCAAGATTAAATCCATCTGCTCTTGCAACAAAATGTTGATGTTGTACAAATGTAGCCATGTTGTCTAGAGAAATTGCTCTTCATGCACAGAGGTTGGGTGATAAGATGTGACATTTGGGGGAGGACATACGCCCATCTTATCCATTGCCAAAGTTGCTGAGGTTATCAAGCTTGGAGCAAACTGAAAGCATGAACTGATGAATGGGGAAGCTTATGCCAAGCTCTTGAGGAATTATTTAAATAGAGATTTTTCTTTACGAATCTTTAAATACAAAGTACTAAACACATTAATTTAAATTGAGATGAGTAGGGGCACTGATGTCTGTAGTTGTGTTTTCTGTTTGTTTTTGCATGAGAATATGCTTTACCGTGGCAGTATTTCTACCACTGATTTTTCATAAAGCTTGTAGGCTGTCTCACCTCTGTGTGTCAAGTCTCAGAGCCTGAGGTCACTGATTTAGCTCTGGTATACTGGGCATGTCAAGTGCAAAGCACCAGTGCTCCTCAGAGAGCCACGCAAGCACACAGACCAGCCAGGGATGAGATCCAAGAAAGGGCACCTCTTATTTGTTTCCTGTTAAAGTAAGTTGAGCTAATAGCTGAGGCTTGTGTGTTTCCCAAGAGCGGGGAGTTGAACTGCTTTGGAATAGCTCTCTGGTGCCTCTCCCCTAGCCAGGGACTAGTACAGCCAGCCAGTGAAAATAACTTACAAAGAGCGCAATTTCACAGTTAAGTGAGTTTGTGTTCTGCATCAGTGTAACAGATGCTAAGATTTTCCAGAGGACTTGCTGGTTTATAATAGTTCATATGATATCCCTGTTTTCAGAAGTCTGTTAAGAAAACTGTTCAATAATTTATGTTGAAGGTAGAGAAGAAAGGTGGATTTTAAGTGTTAGGAAAGAATTTCCAATTTGTCTGGGTCTATTTATTGAACAAATCTTTAGCATATGAACTTGAAATCTAGGATCAAAACCTGAATTTGTTAATCCCAAATATATGTGCAAGAGGATGCAGTCAATGACTGCACGTGAACTGCAACAATGGCAGCAGATACTGCAGTGGTTCTCTCAAAAATGGTTCTTCCTGTATGTGTTGAACCAATCTTTGTTTCCACAAAAGCATATTTTTATGTTAACTACATTAATCTCTTCTCTGTTACACTTTCTGATAGGTCATGTAAAGAAAGTAGACTAAATAGAAAAAGAAATAAAACAGTTAAATACTCTTTGCATCAGAAAACATGCTCTAAACCATACACAGCTTATTTCCTTCCAACCTCTACTCTGTTTTCTCAAATAGAACATCAATTTCCACTGATTCTACAAACTACCGAAAACTCCACAGTTTTTAACTAACCAGTCACAAGAAAGTTCACAGAACAGTCATGTAGGCAGGGAATAAATGCACAAAAATTCCCGAAGTTAAACAAACTGGACTTTCTAGTGTCATGTGTGATTTTTTGCTTTAAAATACTATTCCAGCATTTTATCTTGACGTCTGTCCAAGTCAGGAAGCAGAGTGGGCAGGGACGTATCACTTTATTTCATGACAGTATGAGCTGTCATAAAAACTTTGTGTCTTGGCATCTCTAGAGACAGAATCACAGAATATTCTTAGTTGGAAGGGATCCACAAGAATCATCGAGTCCGACTTCCAAGTGAATGCTCATACAGGGATCAAACCCACAACCCCAGAGCTGTGGACATAACTTAATTCCCTATCCCATCATACCATTATCTAGACCATGTCACTGATTTCCTCATCCAGTCTTCTCTTAAACACCTCCAAAGATGGCAACTCCGCCACCTCCCTGGGCAGACCATTCCACTGAGAGATCACTCTCTCTGTGAAAAACCTCTTCCTAACAACCATTCTAAATCTTCCCTGGTGCAGCTTAAGGCCACCTCCTCTTGTTCTGGTGCTGGCAGCCTGAGAGAAGAGATGTACACCCACCTGACTGCAGTCTAGTATGTAGAGTTCTCTCTGGAGCTAGGTTCCCCAATTCACTTACAAAATCTAATCAGCAAGTAATTGAGAACCTGGCTTTTCATTGTGACTTTCTGGCAGTTGGCAGTGCAGAAACCACTAATCAAGCCAATTTCAATATTTGGCTGGCAGTTTGGAGTTACTTGCTCTTCAAGCACCAGCCTGACAGGGGCATTTCCCTTCTCTGGTATCTGTAATAGTCCAGTTCTTGGGCAGATACATTTAAATACATTTGTAAAAATTAACCAGTCTCTAAAATATCATTATTGTGATAAAGGAGCAGTTTACCACTATGTAGTTTTCTCTGATGGGATGTGATAATAAGTGAAAATATTAGTTGGATTGTTGCAGTAGCATAAGAAGTTATGGGATGCGCCAGGATGTTGGCTCCTGATGAAGTTGCAGTGGGATGCTGAAATTCTAGGTGTCAGTGACAGTGCTTTCTTCCAGTCACACAATGAAATGACAGCCTGTAGCTCTGAAGGGTATTGAGGTATGAAAGTGATTTTAAAATGGCACGGTTGAGGTACCTGACACTGACAGGTGGAAAGGTCTTTAGGTGACATTAAAGCTGTTTAAAGGAAATAGCAAAGAAGAAAATTAGTGATATGTGGTAAAGGTTATGCACATTGGATTTTAAAAATACGTTATTGTTCAAGTTGTTGATTTTGAATGATAACTGTGATTCTTTTGAAGCAAATAAAATTACATATAGAAAGCTGGAGCAAATAAAGTAAATGTGGTTACTGCTTGAAGTCCTCTTCAGAGGTAATAGTTTAAGCATAAGCTAAAGTGGTTTTCTAATGGATGATGCAATATTACTGATCTAATAGTAAAAAAAATAAACATTACCAGTTGTCCAAGAAATACTCCCAACGAAGCTGTATTAGATTATTGAAGGATTTTTATGGGAGGGTTTTTTTAACCTTAAAGTGCACTTGAATATAATCACAGAATCACAGAATCACAGAACATTATGAGTTGGAAGGGACCCACAAGGATCATCTAGTCCAACTCACCACCTAACACCCGTACAGAGTCCGAGAGCACATCCCAGAGCGTAACACCACCTAGATCCCTCACAGTCTAGCAGGCCACTCCGAGCCTATATAATATATTTGATATCTTTAATTTGGTCTGTCTGGAGCTGACAAAAAACTGAAACAAGGAGTGAAGGTGTCCTGCTATTCAGGTGGTGGAGGGAAACTAAGGAAGGGAACTGCCACTAGCGATGGGATGATTTAAACAAAACCAAAGTTTTGTTTAGCATAAAGTAATGAATGAGATTGGTCTGGCAAGTGATGCACACCAGCAGATGACAAGGAGGAATCCAGCAATTCAAATGGATTTTCTGAAGGATTGTGTCTTCTTCCTGCCTCCACTTTTTTTGATAAAGTTTTAAGGGAAACAAAACTGTATTACTAGAAAGAAGCTTCTTTTCTCCTAGAACTTGACTAAGATTAAGAACACTCAAGGTAGAATATTTCCAAAATTACTAAAGGATCATTTCAATAAGTAGTAAAGGGGATTTAAATACAGCTTGAATTTACAAATCTACACAGGTGACCTCTTGAATCCGAACACTGCCTCAATTGCATCTCTTAACAGATTAGAGATTTTTTGAGGAAGTTGAAGTTAAGAACTTTAGCAGATCCCTCCAAATTTAACTACAGCACAAAAGCTCTTTTTTTGACGTATCAAACCCTTGTTTTTCTTCAATAAATAGTGCTCTGGGGAGGTTGAGAATTGGGATAATACAAAAACCTGCGAACTGTCTATGACTATCACTTCATGCACTTGCTCAAAAATGGGCATAAATAGGGTGCGATTTGACTGTGACTTTAAGGATACAACAGAAGTTAGCAAGAGAAATATGATCTGTGCTGCTATTCCTTGTTTATATTAATTTTTTTTCTAGATATGCTTTTCCTAAAACTTTTTTACAGCACCTTCTCGGGCTACCACTTCTTTTGCCAGAGATATATTTTTCAGAAATACAGCTTCAGTCTCTCTCCCACAGCCATGAAAGCTGGTCTGTCGTGCATGTGAATTAGTATGTTAACAGGACAAGAGCTAGGGAAATATATCTTGACAGTTCTAACATTGTGTACTGAGAAATAACACATGATAAGGAAAATTAATGGTAGTAGCACATCAGCAAGTATAAATGTGACTGACAATTTTTATTTGTATATACATTCTGGATTTGAGCCATAGGAATTATGCAGAGAGTGAAAAAAAAAGGCAACTTGAACAGCTGCCTATTGAAAGTCAGTGCTTGATATTATGAAATTTTTAGATTGGTTTCATCCTGTGATTTTAGTGGTCATTGTGACATCTGCTTAAAGCTCTCATGGTAGACATTTCTACCACATTTCTCAAAAAGCATTAATGATTCATTGTTCCACCCTGCTTTTAGGGTTTTTTGCCTTTTTTTTTTTCGTGCTTGCATGTTGTGATTTCATGCGCTCATTATCCAAGTCCTAGGGCCAAACTGATCCTTAGTGTATCTTCTTCAAAGCTGTCTGAGGGCAAAAGGATTGATAACAGCTAACATTAGGAGCAACTATTTGCTGGAGTCATACTGAGCTGAGTCCAAGCAGAACTATTGGATGTCGATGTGCTTGAAAAATACCAAGTTTAGAAACTCACTTAGGTACCTTTATGTCTAACTTACACTCACAAATTATCATATTCATAAAGTCTGTATGCTAAATTACAGAATCACAGAATCAGTA
>WEKX01026990.1:49501-58020 GCA_013390025.1 Pitta sordida | reverse complement strand
CACAGACAACACACTCGCTCTTAATAATCCCTGCTCTTTTCTGTGCCCCAAAAAGAAACTTCAAGAAGTCAGAAATTAAGAGACTCCACATCACAGCACCACACAAAATTTTCTGAGTCAGATTTAGGTAAGGAGAAGATACCTGCTATTTCAGTCACATCTTACCTCAGATGAGGACCATTTGGCCTTAGTGGTGGTTGCCAAGAAATGGCAATAAAGGACTCGCTGATTGGAGTCACAGACAATGGACTAAGACTCTGAGGAACTGTTGAAGGTGTAGTCACTCTTGTAGGTAAACTTTCGGTGCAGCCTCCTAGAAAGCCATCACCCCCAGTACAAGCTATTACAGTGACCGAGTAGTTTGTATAAGGTATAAGATTAGTCACCAAATGGCTTAACCTTGATGAAGGGTTCCCAGTAATGACAATTCGTGGATCAGGCATGCGAATCTCATAATTAAGGATTTCTCCATTCTGTATTAGAGGCGGTTTCCATGAGACCTGAAGGAGAAGGGGGAAAAATTAAATAACAGATTTCTTCCAGTCAGATTGCAGAAATACAGACACAACGTGTTGTAGGTAGACAGACACAAGTGGGCTCTGAAGATGTACTTTTCCTTCTTCAGTAAAACAGACTTTTATTTTTAAAGGTACATTGGTTTGAAGTCTACAGACAATATATTTGAGTTTCAAATAGTTACTATCAAGATACTTTAATTTGAACTTTTTCCAGTCTCCAAAATAAGTATCTTTAAAAATGTATATGCAGAATTACACATGGAAAGAGAGAATCTTGATTTATGAAATGATATTTAAAAAAATCCTGGGGATTAAGAAATGTTATATCTTAGGTACAGAAAAATCTCTTAGACCATCAGACTTGTAAGAAACCTGGCAGCAAAGTGCTGGAGAAAGCTGAAGGATTTTGATAACAGAATCTGGAATAGTATTAAACAGAGAATTAGAAAAAGGGTGATCTTGAGTAAAGACAGCAAAACCAAGATTATTGGTGCCCACGTTAGAAAGGCTTAGCTCTGGCTAATTATCAAATGCTGTATTCAGATTTCTGTTACTTCTGGCCCCAAACTGTGATCAAAGAAAGAAAATACAAATCAAAATTTCACAGAAGATTGGAATTGATTCTGCATCATTCTAATGGGCACTGAGCAAAACTCTCATTTTGAAGTATGTATTTCATGTGATCTAGTCATAAGCTTAGGAAACAGAAAAGAATGGATGATTAGCACAGACAACACAAAAAGTTTTCAAGTACAAGTATGTGCTGCTTTTGGCTGGGAAGAGCTAATTTTCTTTATAGTACCTAATATGGTGGATTTGTGCTGAGAACAGTGTTGATAACATTAGGATGTTACCGCTGAGCAGTGCCATCAAAGCCTTTTCTGACTCTCACTCCAGTAATGGAGCAAGAGGAAAGGGACACAAGGAAAAATAAGGGAAGTAAATGCAAAGAAAAGTAAGAGATGTGTACTCAGAAATTGCAGCAGCATGTGTACGCAAGCTATACACTCCTTGGGCATGCAAAGATGGAGAACTTGATTCAAAACTCAACTGGACACATCCCAGAACAGCCTGCTGGGAGTGCAAGAATACTTGAGAGGGTACACAGCTGGGACAGCTAACCCCAGATGATGAAAGGGATCTCCTATACTATATACATGGCATCATGCTCAGTATATAAAGCTGGTGGAAGAAGATGGAAGGGGGTATGTTCAGAGTGATGCCATTTGTCTTCCTGAGTAACCATTACATGTGATGGAGCCCTGTTTTCCTGGAGAGGGCTGTCTACCCCTGTCTATCTTTAGGAAGTTGTGAACTAATTCCTTGTTTTGCTTTCCTTGTGCACAAAGCTTTTGTTTTACCCATTAAACTGTTTCTATCCCAGCCCATGAGTTTTGTCACTTTTAGTCTTCCAATCCTCTTCCTCACGCCATTGCAGAGGGAGTGAGGAACCTCCTGTTTAGGGCTTAATTATTGTCTGTAGTTAAACCATGACCAAGTAGAAAGCATTTAGGGCAGCAAACTTCAGACGAAATTTCCAACCCAAACGCTTTTTGTTGCTACCATATTGCACACACTGTTTATGCACACATTGTTTGTGTCACAGAAAGAGGGGAATGAGTATGATTCACTTTTAGTTTCAGGAACATCTCTTTGACATTGCCGGAAGAAGCACAGATGACATTAAGGTCAGGCACATTACAACAAAACACTCATTTCTGCAACCATGATTATGCTATTATTGTTTGAGGTGTAGCCTCTATCCCGAAATTCTGTCTCAATGAAGACAATATATTTGAGGTCTTTTTTAGGAATATTAATAAAGAAAATCTGTCACTATTGGCAAAAAAATCCTTCTCACTTGTTGCTTAATACAAGGTGGCTTCCAAAAAAAGAACTGTATCCCAAATACTTTGGAAAATTCCTACTCATATTACAGGATCACAGGATATTCCGAGTTGGAAGGGACCCACAAGGATGATCTAGTCCAATTCCCAAGTGAATGCCCACATAGGGATTGAACCCACAGCCCCGGAGCCATAGGCATCACACTCTGTCCATCTGACCCTCCCATTATCTAGACCATGTCACTGAATTCCTCATTCAGTCATTTCTTAAACACCATATTCTCTCAGAAGAAAAAAATGTCTATAAATCTTCACCTTGTACCAAATCTGTTGTGGTTTAACTGCATCCAGCAGCTGAGTACCATGTAGCCACCCACTCACTTCTGTGACAGAAGGACCAGGGAGAGAATTGGAAGAGTAAAAGCTAGAAAACTCGTGGGTTGAGACAAAACCAGTTTAATATGAAAAGCAAAAGCCATGCACATGATGTCATATGGCGGGAAATATCTATTTGTTCAGCTGGGGTCAGCTGAACCGGCCGGCTGTATCTCTTCCTAACTTTCCATGCGCTCCTAGTCTCCTTGCCAGTCTGTCAGTTCAAAAAGCAGAAAAGGACTTTGCTCTGTGTAAGAACTGCTCAACAATAGCAGAAGTATCTCTATATTATCATCTCTGTGTCTAGCACAAATTCAAAACACAGCCCCATACTAGTCACTGTGGAGAAATTTGACTATACCGCAGTGAAAACCAGCACACAAATCTTATTTCCTGGAAGCGAGGATAAATTATTTTTTAATCACATTTTATTTCACATTCCTAACTTTATTTCTAAACGCACAACATTAATACACCTTGTGAAAGTTCTCCTAAGAGAAAGAAAACCATTCTGAGCAATAGAGTACTCACACAGCAGCACACTCAATGCAACTTAGTTGCAATGCAAAGTCTGGCCATGGGTATCTTATATAAAGACATGGGGATTAATTATCACTTCGGTTAGTATACTGTTAAACTAGATAATTAGATGACCAAGGACACTCCCAGACAATGCTGTGTCACTTGACCCTCTTAGAATTACCCTATGCCATCTGGGAATGATACGCAATCCCTCATAAATATCTCTTCTCAAGAGGCAAGGGACTGCCTCACTGATCCAGTGCAAAAGAAGATGATGGAGTCAGCCTGGCTAACACATGTGGCACTACTGGACCTCTTCTCCACTTTAGTGTGCCAAGGTTTGAGGTAAGAGTTTGGCAAAGCATGAAAGCAGGAAAGCTCACTAGACAGGCTGTGTTGGAAGCATAACAGTTTGTTCATTGATTTGAAGCTCAGCACTGAGACCATGAAAGAGGATGCCCATGAGGAAGACAGAATAAGGTAACTACTGGGAGAGATTAACTGATTCAATGTAATGACTCTGGAAGCTTTCATTTAAAGATCAAAGGACCTTATTTTCTCCACCACAAAACTTAAAGAGACAGAAATTAGCAATTTTACCCCCATTAAACAGTTATAACCTTGGAATTTCTTTTCCTTTTTTGACAGCAGTTGGAACCCTGCAACTTCATTCTGAAATATGTGAAGAGAGGCATTGGCACATGTGCAGCTATTTTACTGTTCAGGCATGGCTTCAACAGTCTGCTTTTAAATCAGTGCGTTTGGCTTCAATTTATTCTCATTTCTGCTAGCTACTGCTTGTAACATCTACAAACAGAATGTAATAAATACACTACTGAGAGCTTTTCACTGTTGGTCTCAAAGCACATTGTAAGTCTCAAATTGCAAATATTATTATTCCAGTTTTACAGATGTAAAGACTAAATCCCAGACTATGTCTCATATCAGAAAGGAGCAAAACTCCAAAGACCTGCTACTTAATTCTGCTCTCCAGCCACTGGTCTATAGTCCTCTGACAACCCCTAAGCCCCCCAAAAGTAGCTGGGAGATGAATTTCCTCCTAGGTTTTATTTGTCGTAACAGAAATTATAGTGGGATGCAATCAAGAGCCAGGCTCATACCAGAAATGAAAATTCTGAGAGGTCACTGATAATTACACTCATACACTTTGCATATGAATTATATCCAGCTTCAGCAAGGACTACCACAGAAGACCAGTACAATCAAATCTGCAGTAACAGATTGCTACTACAAAAACTTCTGGAAGAATTTAGTGTGAGTAGTGGGAAAATCAAAAGAACATTTATTTTTGATCCTAAATATCTACACGGTCAACTATCAACTATATCAAAGGTAGAGGGATAATGCCGATGAAACCCTGATTGGTTCACCCCACTGTATAATCTGTACCAAAATGTGCAAGCTGTGTAAGAAATCAGCATCCTAACACGTGGAAAACCTCTAGTGTGCAAGGTAAGGCTGTTCCTATGGGTGTTGGAATATCCTAAGTCACTCAAGCAGCACGTATGTGTCAACTGAACCAAGGTCTCACTGGCCTTAGCAGGGTTACATGGCAATTTTCACATAAGGATTGATCTCTCCTAAACAACTGGCAAGGCACACTTGCATAAAACTGGAAGTGTGGTAAACAAACTCAGAACCCTTTATTTTTTCCTTACGACCATGAAGCTGTTACATAGGCTTACTGCATCTCCCTTTAACATATAAAACCTAGGTATTAGGGTTGTTTGCATTCTCAAAATTATGTTCTTGGATACCTGCAGACTGAAGTATTTGGAGAACGAAATAGCAATCTGTTTTAACCTCAAAGAGAGGAAGTCTCTTCAACCCAAAACAGAGGAAGTCTCATTCTCAGCCACACAGAAACCTCCAGAGGAGAAACACTGAAAGGATCACCTCACTATTAGTCACCGACTTCAGTGACAATGGAGTGATTAACATGGCATCCATCATTCTGTAATCAGAAGCAACTTCATAGGACAGCAAACGTTTAATATCTGAGAAAAAAAACCAACCCACTCCAGAACATGTGCCTGTAACTAATTCCGTAGGAGGTAGAAAATGGATAAAGAAAACATATCCTTTTTCAGAGATGATATTCAAACTGTAACTACATGGTGTATTGCTTTAAATGTATCNCTCTGGACCCCCTCGAGCAGCTCAACATCCCTCTTAAATCTACTCAATGCATTGCTCTGTCGCAATAAATGATAATCTATTGCACTGAAAGAGTACAGATGGCAACTCTTGAAGAGCCTGTGGGCAGCAAATTCATGACATTTTTCAATCTGTAGGGTGGAATATCAGCTTTTTCTCTTTTAGTTTCTTCTATACAAAGAAAAAAATTGTAAGTGAACTGTAAAGACAGAGACTATAGTCTCTGAGGATAACAACAAATGTAAATGACAATGGAATTAAAAAGCCTATAACCCTTCCTCAGTCAGAGATGCCATGAAGAAATACTTAGGGAAAATAAATAATCTATGGAAAATCAATGGCATGATAATGAAACAATATGCAAAAAAAAAGAAGAAATTAGAAATAAGAATGACATTTTTGTGCAACAGAATCACCATGGCCCTTCATTACTCACAGGCAATGCATATAACATACATTAAGAGAGAAGTCAATTAAGTAATCACTTTTTATTTTTCTTGCCTTGTATCTAATCAAATTGAAAGAAGTTTCTGTAAATGATATTATCATTAAATAATATTGTGCACAATAACTTTTTATCCATCACTGACTCAACCAGTGGCACTGGTCAGTGTGAAAGAACAATAACGGCCAATGTGAGTCAGCCAATAACCAAGACTACAGCTGCCTTCCACCGGCCAAAGTCCTCAAGAAAGAACCACAACAGCAAAATAGAATTCCTCCTATCAAAATCATAAGGCCAAAGTTGAACAATTTGCATATTACAGTTAATTCAGTTCAGCATACCCAAGCATATAATGCTTTTCCTACACAAAGAACTCCATTACATAATACATAATTCATTGTGTAAACCAGTCTCTTTCTCAAGCCACTCAACCTAGCTACATTCCCGAATGTCATATCAGTGTGAAGTGTGAGATTGAAGCAGTGCAGCAATTGTAACCCTCACAAGAAAAGGAAACAATTTCTTTTCTACTTCTGCACATTAGGGTATAGCAAATCTTGTGTTACAGGAATAATGTTCATGGCATTGGCATATACTAAATAAACGACTTGTACAGTTGCTGAATACCTCCACTTCACTTTGGCATTTAATCAGCCACAAAAGTAGTTTATTGGGCATTATACTCCGCCAACATGAACATTATCAATTCAGCAAATATTAGAAAATATCATGCAGGTGTCACTGAAATGGATACTTTAAAAATTATCGACATCTTTACACTTTCTGTTGCACAGAAGAAAGCAAGTTAAATGTTATGGAGAGATATTGGTCCATTATGATTAAAATTAAACGATAAGGCACACATGCACATCAGATGTGTTTGTGCTGAGAGTGACCTGCTGTGCTGATGTTTTCCTCCTTGGAGAGTGAAAGCTTTGGTCTATGAAAATAAGCTGAATACTCAAGTGAGCACTGTCCTGGAGCACTTTGAATTCTTCACATCCTCAAATCATTTATATTGATTCTATGACTAAATAAAGGAATGGAAATATGTTTCTCTTTTTTGTAAATTCTCTCTGTTTTTAGTAGAAGTAAATATTTGAGCTCATGGTTTAGAGATTGGTTGCACTGATAGCTGAAAGCCACTATTGATTTGCAACTGTGGTTTGGAAAAGGAGCCTCTTGCAAATCTTTCCCACAGTGCCCTTCCAATACCTTTGGCTTTCACAGATTTAGCTTTCACAGAATATTCTGAGTTGGAAGGGACCCACAAGGATCATCGAGTCCAACTCTTAACACTGTCTCCCTGGCGGGAATTGAACCCGGGTCTCCCACATGCCAGGTGGGGACACTTACCACTGTACTAAAGTGGATTTTGACTCTAACCTGGAAGGACAACTCTCTTTAGGGCAAGAGGTAGTTAAAATCTCGTTCCGAAAGAGATGGCTTCTTTTCCACTCTCTACTTAGGGGTTACCGTCTTTGACACTGAGTAAGGTAAGAGCACTGCAGCACAAGGGATTCCATTAATCTGATTTAAACACTACATAGATGATATACGCACTGAAGTTGTGGTAGGCTTGGTCTGCTCAGGAGGGAAAGTAGGACTTTCTAGGGTTCTCGCCAGAGCTTAAAGGCACAAATGTAAATCAATTCCAAACAAAATCCATCCTATTTCCACACAGGAAACCTTGCACTATACTGAACAGTTTTTCTGCGCAACTAGCATATTTCTGGGGTGAAGGAATGTAGTGGATCTGCAGAGCAGCTATGCAGATCTATGCCCTAGTTTGACAGAGCAGAGAAAAAAGCCAAAATTATTGCAAAGAGGTGCTACAATTTTCTTCTAGTACTCTCCCAGTTTACAGAATTCATACAAGGCAACCTCAGAGACATGGCACAGCCCACTGGATGGTCTCACAGGCTTACTATTCTGACATGATTTTGCCATAATAGTGGAGAGAAGGCACCACCACCACTAGTGAAGTAATCCATTTGACAGATCCGTAAGAAGACCTACAAGTACAATAAAATCCCAATCGCCCCTCTAGTGATTCCATCTGGAAACAACCAGAAGGTGAGAAAACCACTGGATGCATCAAGACTTTTCTATTACCTCTTCAGTGGTATTGTGCAATGAACTTTTCTGCAACTATAACTTTGTTTCAATTTTTAAGAGAGATAGTACAGAATAACAGAATTAAAAATGCTAAAAATAAATAAGGAAATATCTTGCTGACCTGGACAAGTAAGAGAAATTTTAAGATTCTTAGGAAGTCTTGGAAACTTAGAAATCAGAAATGAAGTAGTGTCTCAGTCATGGAATACCCTCTGCACAGGAACTATACCAAGAATTCCCAACTTTCCTTCAGATGTGATAAATATCAAGTGGAACAACATTATGTGAAATGAAATACTTGATAAACGCAAGAACTTGTGTCTATATGAGTAAAGAATACCAATGCTCTGTACACTGAGAGTAATTTGGAAAGGCATATACATATGTCATTTTTCTCAATTCAATGCTGCCACCTGTAACTATTTTGAACATTTTAACTTAAATATTTTAAATTAATAAGAAAATAATAGCAAAATTGAATCATGGAAATAAAACCATCCAGGCATCAGCATTTTT
>WEKX01026990.1:32001-44501 GCA_013390025.1 Pitta sordida | reverse complement strand
TACTGCCCTTTTAAAAGAGAGACTTTTAAGACTTTCTGAGTTCAAACAAGACGTTTGAGAGATGCTTAATTGGCCCCACTGGATGGGAAAGCATTAAATCTTGGTCCCCAACACTCATTCGGTGCAACTTCTTTTTAAATGGCAAGCAGAATCATCTAATTCTATATACAAATCAACTAGCATGATACTGGTTGGTTGAAAGGGTCACCACAATTATGTAAAACATGGGTATTAGCTATAATTGGGATAGTTTGCTAATACAATAAAAAGCTCTGAACATGAAAAAAGTTATGCTCGCAGCAGTAGCTATCACTTTCTAAAGTAAGAATTCACGGATGAAATGACATGAAAAAGATGGTTATAAAATTTTAATGGAATGATAAAAGGCAAAAGTCAGCCTCTCAGCTGAATTCTTAAAATCCCTATATATCACAATCAGCTCCTTAACTGTAAAATCAATGTGGAGTATAACATGTTGTCAATGTGGTTGTCACTAGAGGGAAGACTGCAAAGTATGACAGCTACACAGCTCAGCCTGTCAATGGTGAAAATAAAATCATAAAGCTTTTTACATGGATGTAATTGTTTATAGAGCTACTGAACATGGGAACAGTGGGCATCTTTTTCCTTCACACTCTTAGTTCATATTTCAAACTACTTCATTACAGCATTAATACTAGAAGGTAGTTTCATTTTGGCAAATGAAATTATCTTTTATGGCAGGCTATTTTGCTCATCTGCTTCAAAAGTTCAGCCTCAACTTAAAATGAAGGCACAAAACTGGCATTAATCTTTTTTAATTCCCTGACTAGAACCACACGTGTTTACTTAATGTGAGTTTTGGGAAGCAAGGAGCTATACTCTCATGGGTGTATTTTGGTGGAATATATACTTATATTTAATAAGATGTAATAAGACATGTACTTGGACTACTGCCCTTTATAGCTAATGAGAAATATCTGATTTGCTAGCAAACTCTCTCACTAAGCAGAATAAAAATTCTGTGCCTCTTACTCTTGAATCATTTACTCTTTTCAGGAACATGGACAATGAAATTACACACATTAACAAACTGTGGTGTCTTTCATAGACTACTGATCCTACCCAGCAGAAAATCCAAATTGTGTAGCTTTCAATACAAGGTACCACAGAAATCTTTTATGACATCAGATCATAGAACTCGAAAGTCATTAAGCTGTTCATGCAGTGACATGCAGTCCATATGAAACCCTTCAAAAAGGTATTAAGAGTTGTCTTCAGAGTGTTCAGACTTTTTGCTCTCTATTTCTTTGAATGCTCCATTGGCTCCAAAACTTCAGTTCTATGAGCTAAGAGTCTTCTAATTCCTAATCTGTAGGCATGTATGCGCAGTTTGTACTATTTATTATATGATTATCTTATCATGTGTGCCACACTACTACATCAGCTTCATCAATTCTGTCCCTTGCTATTCACCCTGTCAAGTATTTCACATTAATTTCTCTTCCCTTTATCACTTCACCAGGTTTTGTCTTCTCTTGCTTCAGTTTCCATTTATTTTTCTTGAGCACAGGTGGCATTCAGATATGAATTTGTTTATATGCCTAAATTACATGGACCTAACTTTCATACCTCAAGTAGGAGACTTGTCTTCTCAGACAACAAATCAGCAGAAAAATTAAGTGCTTCCAAAGGTTGTGAACTGCATCATTTACTCTCTTGTTTTGCGTTGCTAACCTCTATTTTCTGCCTCTGGAACCTTTAGGGGAGTTTTTAAAAATTGGGACTAAAGCTTTGTGGTAAGCATGCCAGAGGAGCATACCATAGCACTCTATATGACAGGAGTAATGCTTCCCTGATTTCACAAGAAATGGCTTAGCTGATACATTACAGGAGCTCTCTTTTTTTTTTAATTTTTTTTTTTCTCTAGCGACTTCAACATGTAATGATCTCCAGTGACTACCATGTACTTTTGTCATTACTTATTGTGAATAAACAATAAACATCAGGCTGGTCTATAACTTCTTTATGTATGAAAGAGATGGACTTGGACTCACGTGTAAGAAATAAAAAATGAAAAATTAGACTGCCTGCTAGACAACTCACAAAATCTTCACTTTCAGCTAGTGCAAGCCAGGCACATTTAAAAGGGCTTTCTTAAGAGCTCTCCATACTGTAGTTGTACACTGACCCACAAAACTGGAATGTAGCCAATGTAGAGAACATGCTGGTGACTGCATGTCCTGCTCCACACAACTCACGGGGCTGCAGACAGGTTCTGGGTCCTTCGAAAGCAAATCAAAAAACAGGCAGCTTTTCTTTCTAGCAAAGATTTTGCTAGGTTAAAACTTGACCGAACAAAAATGGATTTTCTCAAACATTAAAAAAAGCACCTTTCTCATTTGGGGGCTACCCGTCTGATCAAAACTTACACCATCTGTATTGCTATCAGCCAATATGATTTTGCAAGTCTTAGCTCTACGCCGTAAGAATACAGCAGCTGTCATTGGGCCAGCTTCAGGTAAGTACAACCAACATCTTTGAAACTCCTTTCTCAGACAGCTCAAATACTTGACATATCTAAAGGGAAAACGTAACTGGTATCTTCTTTTTTATATCTAGATTTATTTTTTTTTTTTAATGCAGTGGATGAAATTCTGTTCTCAGTTCATTGGTACATACAGACCTCTCAGTTCAGTGGTCATTACACTGATTTCAAGACAGCTATCTTAAACTCACATTCAAGTGACTGAAAGCAAGCTCTAACCTAGAAACTTCATCATCTGTTTCTATTTGTAGATACTCTGGCAGTAAATAGTCTGATGCCATACTGACCAAGATCACTGGAACAAACATCTTTTATTAATGCATGTTTAGTAGGCTTTAAAATATTCATAGGTATGTATATTATTGTTATCTGGCATGGGCAGGTTAAACTTTAAAAAATGCATGGAATCAGTTACTAGTGTCACAATCATGTAAATGGAAGTATTTGAAAATTATTTACAACATATTTTCTTGTATTAAAAATTACTACAAACCTACTAAGCTGAATATTAAGGCATTTTATTGTCAGAAACAACAGATTTTCATAGCAGTATTTATTAATTTTTACTTAATCATTCCTAATATCCTCCTATTTATGAGATATAAAATATAATATATAAAAGAAAATAAAGAAATAAAAATATATAAAATAAAATATAATATCTAAAATATAATGCATAGATATGAAATCATCAACTGGGGTTACTAGAACTCTAATGATTTTAAAAGTTGGTTGTGTTGATTTACACAGTTGTACATAGATAGGCACACACACGTATTTTATTACTATAGATATTTTATGCTTTGGTAAAAAAAAGGGCATATATTCACTGAATAAAGTTCACTAAGAACATGTGTACACACATACATTTCAACAGAGTAAGGAAATAGGGGACATTTCTAGTGTCAAATTTTACTTTAAACAGTCAAAGCCTATTGGTTAGCAGGGGCAGGAATAAACTGTACTGCAACCAACTGTCAGTATAGGCAGTTTTATAGGAAACATGTTGAAACTTTGACAAAAATACTGCTTAGACCCAATGCCAATCATTCAGTTTTAAGGAATTGAGTTGAATATCCTTTCACAGATGGCAGCCCTCCACAATGACACCAAAAATCTGAGTCCTCTGTTACCACTGAAACTTGGGTGGTTTGGTCTGTTGGGTTTTTTTTAATTACAAGTGTTATTGGATACTGGAGAGACTTCAGCATATATTGCTTAGCAATATCACTGCAAATGGAGGAAGATATTTTAAGGAAAATAATTTTTCCCTTGAAGACATGGAGTTTATAACTGAAGTATAGAAGTTTGTTTTAAGCTAAGGAAAAAGATGAAGCATCACAGCTGAAGAAATGAGTAGTTTGTCAATCTCTAAATATTTTAATTGCAGAAACACTGGCATATGCATCTGCTGTGTAGGTTTTCTATCCTGTCCCAAACTCCTCAAAAGATAATTTTAAAATTCTAAACCTGCTACTTGGCAAAAATAATTTTTATATCACTAACAAGTGACGCCTTATAAATGTAATTCTGTGCTCCTTCTATCTGAAAAGAAACCACAGTACGTAAACTATCAGGCCAGAACTAAACAAACATTGCAATTTGATCAAAACCATCATACTGGTTGCATTTAGATTATGACTGCAGAAAAGTTCGATAATATTCTATCTACTTTTGTTAACAAACAAGTATAATGAACTAATTAAATCTCAACAAAGATTTCCACAGGTAGATAACACAGCTCCAGTGTCTACACTAAGTTCAGAACTTACATTTATTAGATAATTTCTCATAGGTAGTGTGTTCATAGAAACATTTATACCATTGGAGCTTAAATGAATCTATCATATAAATTTCTGTTGTGAATCATTTGTTCAGCTTCAAAGAAAAAAACATTTTACAATTTTGGGAACACACATTTTCTTCTGGGTCTTACGATAGTCAGCTGTCTATTTAGAGAAAGGACCAAAATGAGGTTGAGTCACCAGCACTGAATATTTGCTACAACAATTCCATTTAAGCATCAGGTTGAATTTATGGTCTGAAATGCAGATCCCATATCAGTGTTGAGTAGTATAAGTCCACAGGGCTCTTTGGTGTGAAGGAAGAGAAGGCAAAGAAACACCCTCCACCCTCCCTGTTTTTTCCTGTCCAATATAATTTAATTTCTTATTTGAGAGGATATAACAGGCAAAATCTCTTTAGAAAATACTTAACTCCTCTAAAAACTGGTGTCATGGTGTCATCCATTACCAATTGGAAAAAAAGCGACTAATGTATTTGAAACAAATACATTTTTCTAAGAAGCATACTATCAGATATCCTGCTACCTTGTATGAGAAAACTAACAGCTCAGTTTCTTTTAAAAAGCTGGAAATTATGTGTTTTCTATGTATTATGAGCAACAAGATCAAAATATGTCATATGTTTCTGCTTACATATTGAATCAGGTCAGGTACAAAATCCTACATGCCAGCTCCCTCGTTGTACCTGTATACTGATAGCTTTGTTAAATCAAACTCTTGAACAAATAAAGTGGAGTCAGTCTGCAGAATATAGAACTATTAACAAGGCAACTCATGGGATTGACAATGACAAACCAAATTTCAGACCAGTAGACCACCACTTTGAATTAACACAGATCACTTGGAATGAAAAGTTCTGTTCAGCTGGGGTATAGCTTAAGTATTCTCAACATAAGAGATAAGACAACTGTCATATACTATTAACTACAACTTATTTTCTCTGATACGACCAAAAGGAACAGCACTTACAAAGCTGTACTTACCAGTGTATCTTAAACCAACCATATATGATCTACACAAGGATGGAGAGATATTACATATGGAAATAAGATACTGCTTCACAAAATGTATACATAAATATCCATATTTTTAATGAAAATGTAAGACAATAGATAATTAGTCCCTTAGGAGTTATGTCTGAAAGCTAATACAGTCATACCTCACTCATTCGCATCTTCAGTGATTCATGTAATAATCACTGAATAAGATTCGCGGAAGTGGTGTATAGTTCTACAGCATGGCACAGTCCTGTTCCCCCGCAGCAGGCGGCCCAGGCCACCCGCCGACTGCAGTAGAAGTGGGGAAGGCTTATACTGTAACGCATGGCACCGCGTGGTTCTGTTCCGCCACGGGAGGTAGCCCAGACTGCCAGCCTGCCCGTGCCAGGAGCGGGGAAGTCTACTGTAACACGCGGCACAGCGCACTCCCATTCCACCATGGCAAGGCAGCCCAGACTACCAGCTCGGCCATGCCAGGAGCCCGTGTGGTGTCTGTGTTACTTTTTCCATAACTACAGTCAGGAGGGGCGATGCCGATGCTAACTGTGGTGGAATGCAAGTGCTAATCCCTGTATTGTCCCCAGAGGCTGCTTGCCCAGCACCCAGCACCTGGTGATATGCATAGTCCCAGGGAAAGTGTTCCTGCAGCACAGCACCTGTGGAATGTGATCAGGGACTTCCTGTCCCAGGGACCAGTGTAGCTGCTGCAGTAAAAGGGAAAAAGCTCCGACTCTAATGGTTCCATGGCATTAATGGTGCACCCACGTTCACAGATTTAATGTTTCACAGGAACCTAAGGAGACCCAAAACCTGCGAATCCAGACGTATGACTGTATTATGGAAGAAAATACATTACTGTTCTTTAACTGAGAAAGCTAGATAACTTTAAGAAATTATGTACAACAGCAGCTGAACTGTTATTTATACTTTCTGCTAAAGGGAGTTGAATAAGATTCAACTGCTTACTGTCCTCTGCTGTAATCACTGAAGTCCAGTTGCTGTAAGCATTGCCATAGCCATTGGAGGCAACCACTCTCATCTCATACTCAGTGTACGGCTGAAGGTCTCTAACCCTGTGTTGTAAAGAAGCAGTAGGGCTGGGAAGCAAACTGCAAAGAAAAACAGCATGAGTTACATCATAAAACATCCCAGCATATGAAGAAAGACTAAAACATTACATCTTGTAACAAAGCCAGCCACCCAAAAGGTGAGCCGTATTCAAGATAATGGGACTTTTCTTGCTCAGCAGTTGATGGTGGTCTCGTTATGATCTGCGTACTCTAAAATGTCACCAGCAGAATTCCTCCGCCGCATCTGGAGTCGGTAGCTGGGTGTGCCTGGGGCATTGTTGCGAACTGGTGTAGACCAGACAACCTGAAGACTGGTCGGAGTGGCAGATGAAAGCCTTGGAGGCATCACGCCATCTGGAGCTGTTGAAAAACATGGATGAATTAGAGCAGAGAAAACCATGGAGAACATATGCCGTGTGGAAACAAAATGCTCCATATACTGGAAAAACTGTTCCTCAGGATCAACAGTAATGTTAACATGGTCCATTTAGTTCAACATTTTCACTACTGAACAATGCTGTTTCTTAATTTTCCTCTTTCCAATACAGTTATGTGGATATCATTTTGCTAAAAGCAAACCTCCAAACACCAAAAGTAATTCAGAAGCAACATATTTTCTACCACCTGTTCAAATATTATCTACTTCTTGTGCCCAGCTCTGCCACCCCAAGAAGACAAGGAAATGCCCACAGAAATGTTACTCAGCAAGAGAAACATTGATCAGATTTTGATCATTCAGATACCTTCTTACCCGTTTAAATGAATAATAATTTTTAAAGAAAACAAAAGAAATTTTAACCGAAGAATGTCCTTAGGTAGAAATCAAAATAGACTCACTGAAGTCTCAGGCTCTAGTCCACTGTTTTGTTAAGGAAAATAATTTTTATGAAGTCCAAGGAGCTGCGGATCAAAATGTGTCAGTAACGATACCACCAATGGCCTTTAACTGCCGCAAATTTCACTGCATGCAGTAAAAAGAACTATACCAATTTGCACCTCTGAGTTTATGGCTTTGTTTTTTCTTTGAGAAGAGATCAATCTATTGAAGTAACTTTCTGTATATAAACACATCTAGGACTTTTATATAATGCAAAGATGTAGCCATATCTCTATAGCTCTTTTCCAGAGAGTTAAAACACTGGAAAGTTACTGCCTTTGTCATTTAAAGTCTTGTATAATAGTTTTGCTTTTCATGGTCCAGCAGTTATCATTTGCTTTCTTCCTTTGGTCTTTCAAATTTTTTTTTTTTCAGTTGCTGTTATTTTCTTCTTCTCTCTATTAGAAAAAAACAGTCTTACAGATCTGTAACTTAAAGTGTAGTTGTAAGCCTCAGGGCATAAGCTGGAAGTTTTAAGATGAGTAAACAGTATTCACAGTAAGTTTTATGATTTTCATTTACATCCTGTATATTAGTTACTAAGAAGAAAGAAAGAGACTTTGTGATACACTGAATCATTCTCTCTCTGAAAGAGGTGAAAGCATGCATTGACTCTGAAAAAGAAAGTCATATTCATATGTAATAGTTTTTTATTGATACTGATATATACATACAGAGATAAGTGAACTAGGATCTGACATTTTCACTTGGTTATACATACCTATCCAGAGGTACAACTTTTCAGCTCCAGATCCAAATTGTATTGTGTAGAAAGTCACAAGACATGCCCCACTCCAGTCTAGAGACTTTCTCCCTTTACATTAAGTTCAAGGTCTGCTAGTTCTCAAGTAAAATTTTTACTAAACACCAGGTATTTTACTTTTGCAAATAAGCTCCTGCTCCTGCAGCCCCCCTCTGTTCTTTCAGGACAAGATGAAATGGAACAGAGTCTCCGGCTTCCCTCACTCCCTTCTCCTCCTCTCTGACACTGTGAAAAAGAAAACATATCGTAATCTGGGGATCTGAGCCAGCCGGGCTGTTTTTGAATGATCTCTCCTGCTGCTGTTATTAGATTCAGGAAATAAGGCACCAGTGAATCCCAAGAAAACTTGAAAATCCTCCTGTTTCTAAACCCAGAGGATCCCGGAGACTAAGGTAATTCATGGTCTGCAATTCCACTGCAAACATATTCAAGTCCAGTCAAAAGCTTGTTAGCACCTCAATTCGGAGGGAAGATGGCTGATTCAACATAAACAGTCCCCAATATCCCTCCAGCTGAGCCATTAAAAATAAACATCTGCACATTAGATGTGTCTGTAGATGAAGTTCATTCTCACAGTAGAATGGAGAACATATTTTTACCTCACTGAATATTGTTCTGTTTAGCATCAACATAAGTGATGTTAGATGGAAGTTGTAAAATAAGAGGTTTTAAAACTTCGGGATGTAAAGTACAGTATTCACAGATAATCATGAATTGTTTTGGCATCCTTTATAAAGTGATTCCTGAAGTTGTTACCAGGCAAACTGATCCAGCATGAGAAAGATGATGCAATTAATGTCAATCTTTCAGTAGAGGGGTTTTAATTATTTTTATAAGCTGATATCAACAGAAGAACTCAATGTCCCTTCAAAGCAGGGGACTACCTCATTTAAAATTAAACAGGCTGCAGCTTAAAATGCACCAGTTGTTTAAGTGCACACAGAAATACAACACAGCAAAAGGAGCTAAATCAAAAATTTAATCTAATTAGCTGACCTGTAATTTGGCCAGGAGACAAAAGTGTTAAATTTATTTCCAGTCCTGTCAAGACACACATCACTTCACTTTTGTGTTTCATTTACCAATCTGTTATATGGAGATAATAATACTTATCCTTCTTTGTAAAGCTCTCTGAGATCTACAAAGTAAAAGCTCTGATTCAGCTTTTTGTATGTATATAGCTGGTTATTACAGCGATACAGGAATGTTCATCAAAAAACAAAGATGTAGCCGTCTAAATGTCAATAACAATTCCACTGTGTGAATGTTATTTTAATGGTGTAGGTAATCTCAGCTAAATGTCCAAATCTCTTCTACCAACAAAAGCACAGCATAGGGAAGACTAGAAAATTTGGACAAACCTCTACTGTGAAAGTCGACTGACCTGTAGAACAAGCTAAATCCACTACTTTCAAACCAATGTGTTAGAATATACAGCAAATTTATTTATTTGAAAGACTTCCTGTAGCCCAGAGAGAATGTCCTCAGCTATGCACTAGCAAGTGTTCTCAGCTCAGTGCTTCCAAAGAAGTGGGGTAGGGGGGCAGGAGGGTACAGCAAATAAATTGTCAAGTCTCTGCTGGGTCATAATGAGAGAAGTGCTCTATTAAACTAATCACGATTTGCTCATTAAAATTACAGAGCACTTACCCCCCAAAATGGCAATTCTAATTTGCACACAATACATCCTCTGACTATTTTGGACACTTCTCATCACAAAGGTCTTCAGTGTAACATTTCCCTCAGCTTAACCCTTTTTATCCAATCCATATTCCCAAGAGACTCCTTACTACCCAAGTAATAACTGGCAACAAGCAATAATTCTACTGTGAATTTCTCAACAGAAGAGCTATGTATCTATCAGCTTGATATATCGTCTTTAAGATGCAATGTTGCTCAAAAAACTCCCCTGGAGCTTTAATATGACCCTCAGGGGGCAAGCACTCCACTTGCAACCTCCTGAATCAACATCTAGCCCAGTAAATCCTCACTTAGCAAGGCAGAAAGTCATGCTTTGTATATGAAGAGACTACTAAGGCAGAATAAAATATCTAATCAGTTGTCAATTCTAATCAAAGAATTAATAAACAGTTTCCCAAAAAAACCCAAAACCTGAAGACTGTTTCTAGATGACAATGATATATTTTTTTCCAGATTGTCAGGTACCTGCAAATGTGTCAAGTAAGATCCCACCCCTGTTCAACTAGTAATATGCTATGCAGCCTCTAAAAAGTGTTTCAACTTCTTTCCTCAATTTCCTTATCTTAAACAACATATGCAGTAACAGCTAAGTGTTTGTTTATTTTTGGATAGCAAATGTGTGAAACCAATGTGCTTAAATATTTATTGCACATGGAAAGCATATTTTTTTCTGGACGGTATTTATTATATTTATCACAAGGACTTTTCTGACATGTAAATTTTCTGAAAGCAGATGACTAAGACTATAAAAAGGAGAACAACCATTAGAACAACAAAAGATTACTTAGTCCTAAAAATATCTGCATTAATAATCTTTCATAAGAAGAAGAGCCCATACAGCTTGATTAAATATCCATCAAATTGGTGCACACTCACATCAACTTTGCAGTAAAGTGTCACTACTTTTAACATTGATCAGGTATTTTGGCCACACTGTATCCCTATCATCTCAATACAGGCAGCTAGAAGAGTCTGGAGCTATGTAAATGTGTCTACAATTTGACACATCTGCATATATAAAGTATTTAGCACAGATGATGCATTTGTACTTTATAAAAATATATTTCATACACATGGATTCAAATGATAACTAAAGGTATCTAACTATAGAGAACGAAAATAGGCTTTACATAGCTTGTGCCAGAGCAGTAAGGAGAAGTTTCAGCCAGGCTGCCATTAGATGAATGTCTCACTGTGTCATGACTACCCTTCCCATTTTTTTAATCACATTGTACTGGCTGTTTAGATACATCTTCTATTTTAGAGGCGCATACTGAAATCATCTCATTATGGAACTTCTTACGGCAATACTTTCTGCAGGCTAACATTTGTTTCTTGTGATTTTCCCAGATATGCCTGTTACCTGGTTGTTTGCTCAGTCCAAATAACTCCAGTCATTGCATTCCCCATAATCCTCAACAGGGGCATGTGTTTTTGTTTCATTTCAGTTGAAGACAGGGCATGATGCTCGGCAATATGTCATCACTAGAACAGTATGCTAGTTATAAACCTTTATCTCTTGGCAAAGCAGAAGATTGCTTTTTTGTTTCGTATCGTCATAGGTTCATTGAAGTTTACTCCTGTTTGGTTTTTAACCCTCTTTCCCTGGTTATTTTTCCTTCTCAGAGTATAGCGAATATAAGCAGATGGTTTTGACTTTTTTATTTCATATATGTGTTCATCCACGCTTTTTCTCACACTCTGAATGACTAGAGAATGCACAGAATATTCTTGTGTTTTCTTTAATTTTATAATTTCACTGATGGATGTTTTCACTTACAGGACAACACACTATTATTCAACATACATCCATGCACTTGGAAACATACATTGTGAAAGATTCATGGTGACCTTCTTGCATTCTCCTCTCTGTCACATTTGGCTTGGGAAGTTAGGATGCTGTGTTTGGGGAAAAATCAATTAGAGAGACATAAAGCAATAGCTTAAAGCCTTCATAAACTTCTGAGTAAATCCAAACTTATTCCTCATTAATACTGCTCTACAAAACAAACAAACAAACAAACAAAAAACACCAAAAAAACCAAAATCAGACTTCCTCCTCCTTTTAATAAACTTTTCTTCATGTAAAACCTCAACACCTGCAACACAGGCCCGGGTTGCAAATAAAAATATGCGTAAGAGATGCTCAGTTCCAAAATGTTATATTTTACTGAGGTCAACACTATAAAAATGCCTTATAGGCTTGTCACCTTACCTTTTCATAAGAAGTAACCTGTCTTTCATCCTCATGCTACATAGAATTTTGCCCATCTTACTCAGCAAGAACTTTACTAAACTCTAAAAGCTACAAAAGAATGCCACTAAGTAATCAGTTGAATGATTAATGACTTTAATACCAGTAATAAAGACATTGTCTAGAATTTATAGCTCCCCACTAAAACTAATTATTCATCAGACTATTTAAAAGGATGGCTAGCCAATAATTGTTATATAACAATATATATATTTTTTAAACACTATGAGGAAAAAGATGAAAGTAACAGTATTACTAAATAAAGCAGAAACTGCAATTAAACAAACAGCTCTTGCTGGATAATTGTGACTCTAGTTACTTGAAAATGAAATGTCTCTGTGAGGTAACTTTGAGAAACTATCAGATATATCTCCTTTTACTTGGGAGGGCAGATGTGGCAAGAGAAGAAGGAAGAAGATCCTTTCTATCTTCATGCAACAGCTTCCGCTTCCTGCATGAAGAAGCTTTAATTTCAGAAGGTTTTTGAGATTTTGATTTTTTTATT
>WEKX01026990.1:7314-31982 GCA_013390025.1 Pitta sordida | reverse complement strand
GTTTCAGGGTTTTGAATTTGTGCTGGTTTATTGTTTGGATTTGGGGGGTTTTGTAAAGGAAGATGGTGAAAAAATTGGACAGCACTGTCAAAATCTTACAGTTTCCCTTACAATTAATAACTGGCATCAGAAAGCAATGTCCTCAGAGAGGTATAGTAGCTTTCACATTGATGGAAACATCTTTGGTGAGAGTCTTGTGGACTGCTAGTGAGGAGACTCTCAGTTAAATCGAAATCTCTTTCTTAATGTTAATGGCACAATTTCAGAGAACTGCAGGCTGGCTTCTGAACTTTTTACTTCTTCTTTGAAACAGAACAGTTCTTAGATAGTTCTGGAAATCCAGAAGGTTCCAAAAAGCAATTTAAAAAAAAAAATAGTTCATGGTTGGGAAAATACCTGGGAAGAAAGTTTAAAGCTATGTAGCTTTAAACAACAATAGAAGAGCAAAGGGATATGCATAAAGGAATCTTCAACTTGACAGAAGTTTTGCAAAGAGAATCTCTGTGCCCTGGGAAACAAAACATACAGCAATGGGATTAAACTTCTGCAAAAAAGTTTTCAAATCTACATCAGACTAAACAACTGTTTACCAGAAATGAGACAACTTATGATTTTGAGGAAAGAAGATGCATGAGTTGATTTTCCAATGCACTCTTTTTCAGCTTAATAATTCAATAACGGGAACTCTAACATCATAGAAGATGAAAAAACGAAAAGAAAAAAAAAAGGCACAGAGGTGGTGATGTTACAAGAAGCATGTGCATCAGTCTGCAGCATAATTTGTTGAAAAATAATTTCTAATATTGATTTATTTTATGACAAAGCAAGAGGCTAACATATGACACTCAAGACCAAAAATCAGCATTCTACTTGAACAAGTGGACATGGCTTCTGCAAATGACTATTTGCTATACAAGATTGTCAAGAATTGGAACAGACTTCTCAGGGAAGTGGTGAAGTTACTGCAGGTATCTAAAAGACATAGATATGTGGCACAGAGAGACGTATTAGTGGTGCACTTGGTAGTGTTACATTAACAGTTGGTCTTGATAATCTTAAAGGACTTTTACAACCTAAATCATTCTGTGATTCTCTATCTCCACCGAATGTGTCCAAAGAAACTAAGAAACTAAAGTAACCTTAACTGAATGCTAAAGAAAGTGAAATATGTACTAGAAAAGACGTGAATGTTTTCAATAAATAAGAAGTCTCTTGGTTCAAATAGTAGCATTATGAGAACTCCTGCAGAATGAATGTGCCAGTGGACTGCTCAAGAACAGGCAACCTGGTAGAAAACTTGAGTGTTTCTAGTTGATTTGCATTTTGAGAGAAGCGTCAGTTTATATATTCCTGTATGCACAGACTGGAGAAAAATGCAGGCTTGCAAATAAATTAGATCTGCAAGAAGACTACCTATAGTTATCTCTAGTCCATAAATTTCTCTGCAGTACATACTGGATGGTGTGAAATACTACCATTTCTGATGAAAACCAAACTTGAGATGCCCATAAAGAGAAAAGGGATCCAACAAGATGCCAGGTTACCTGTTGTTAGGGTGCCACTGCACAGTGGGTGGTGCAGTCTTACTATATCTTGAGTATCCTATAGGTATCTGTAAGATCCAGGTCATTGGACCACCTCTTGGCCTTGAAACAACTGCAGTTGTAACAGACTTTCCCCACTTCAAATTCTTTCCTTACTTGGAGAAAGTGGAAGAAAAAGTGGTTCCCACAAAGGTTCTGCTCCTCGTACTCAGGGCAACACAGTTGGCTTTTGTTCATAGCTACTAATTAACTTCTTTATGCCATATGTGGTAATCAGAAAACAACTTTGTCTCATTGTCAACGTCTTTTTATAGGGAATATAGGGGAGGTTCAATCTTAACGTTAGGAAGCGGTTTTTCACAGAGAGAGTAATTGCATATTGGAATGGGCTACCCAGGGAGGTGGTGGAGTCGCCATCCCTGGAGGTGTTTAAGAGAAGACTGGACGAGGAGCTTAGTGACATGGTCTAGCTGGGGGGTGTAGGGCTGGATGATTCTGGGCCCCTTCCGGCTCGGAGTGGCCTGCTAGACTGTGAGGGATCTAGGTTGGTGTTATGCTCTGCGATGTGCTCTCGGTCTCTGCACGGGTGTTAGATGGTGAGTTGGACTAGATGATCCTTGTGGGTCCCTTCCAACTCATAATATTCTGTGTCATTCTGTGTGTGAATATTGGATGAAGGTGTTAAAAAACATCTTCAGTCTTTCCACCTACAGTTGTCTCCACCCCTCTTATCTACTCCACAGACAGCACGAGAAGACTGTCCCCACTCTCCAGCATGCCTGGAGGGATCAGCAATTTGTCATGGCTCTGCCAAACCACTGCATGCCTTCAAGCTGCTACCTCTTCTCCTTTCCTTTCTGTAACAAAAAAAGTACATTTACACTGTCACATTTCCAATGGCACTTACATGGTATTTTGAAACCAAGTTTCTGAAAGTTCTTATATATTCAAAATCACCTAATCTTCTGAAATACAGGTTATGAAATAGACATACATGACATATGAGAAAAGCAATTAGTTCTTGGATGTTTTGTATGTGTCTATCAAAAGGCACCGTAAGAGAGCACTAGGGAATATGTTTTCAAAGAAACCATGGTATTTTATCTTCTCATTTCGCATTTTCTCTATCACAACAATACGAAAGTGATGTCTGTATCAATGCACTGAAATAAATATATTCCCCTGAAAGTCATGAAGGAAATTCTGAAATTTGTAATGCACAAAATCTCATGAATGTTACAAACTTTACAGACTAATAGTCTCATCTTTGCTTGCAAGAAATGTTGTTCACCTAAAGACAGTAGAAGTCATGCCTATAAAATACCAAGTACATAATTCTTTGAAAATTTACATCTAAAAGTTCAATCAAGTGTCTTGTAAAATTTTGCCCCCTAGAAGTCTCTTTTAGAAGCAACAATATTCTCCAAATGGAACTTTAAAAAAAATTTACTACTATGCTCCAGTCTTTAAGCTCTTAAAAAGCATATTATCTCTTCCTGTACACCTGAGTTGAACAAGGCTGAAAATAAAAATATCAAAGCAACAACACTCATTAAGTAGAAACTCTGGTATGTTTGTCACCCTAACCTGCTTCTCAATTCACTTGAAGGCGTTCAAAGCATATAGACTTTGAAGTAGCCTATACTCTAGTTTTCTTCTGCAAAGAATAGCATATGTCAGGTTCAGACAAAATACCAAGAATGACTGTATATTTTATTAAAGGCCTTTTTTTTCCTCTCTCTCTCTCTTTAACAAAAGTCTAATTTAGTTGTTGTTCCCTTAGGTACAAAGTACACAGTTCATAATTCATTTGATATAAAATGTCAGTTTAGATTTTTGCACTTCTTTGATAAATGAGAAAAAACATGTACATTCCAATTTTCTTCTACGACACTTTCATAGCAGAAGCCCCCCTCCCATTGTGCTGCTCAAAGACCTTTGCGTTAAATTAAACATCAAGATTCAGAAACTGTAGGGAATGATATTTCCAAGACATACAATACAAATACATGAGACTAGGAAAAAAGGTAATGATTTTTCCTACCAGTAAAGTGATGTTTCCCAAAGAGCATCTTTGATCCTTGAATTAGTTCTCAGTTATAATTTAATATATCAAAAATGTCAGCAGCTTTCCCTACATTTAAACATAAAGTGATATAGTCAGCTCCACAAAGAGTAAAATACTACATTCAGGGGCTTTCTCCCCCACCCCAACATATGCTTGTGATCCTAAAATCCATCAATATTAATGGGGAAAATCTGTGTACATCAAAGGAGAATTAATTTAATTGTATACGACTTCATTACCAGTACCAGCTTCTATATAACCAAATCCTGCTACTGATCAACATGTAAAACTCTCAGGGCAGGTAATCTGAAAAACGGGAAAGAGAAGAATCAAAAATTTAGTTCTGGAAATAAAACTGTTATAATTAGGAAAATAACAAGAAAATATTGTGTATTATTCTCTCATCTAACATATGAGGCTGAGGCCAACAAACCTTAACCATCACATTTACAGACTAAACAAGAATTCTTATCACTTCTCAAAATTGCCAACTGCAATGCCATGGCTGTCACTTCATGTTACAGTCTAGTTCAACAGCTGCAGTATCAATAAATTAAGCTGTACTAGAAAACAGCAATAGGATCACATTCTGATGCTCATGTTGAGTATGTCCAGATCCATGAATGCCCAAAACTCAGCACCTGCTCCTCTTGCTCTCTTTGCTGTTGACGTGTACACTGCCTCACAGAGTCCCAGAATATTCTCAGCTGGAAGGGAACCACAAGGATTGAGTCCAACTCTTAAACTGCAGCACTGCCTCCCAGTGGGAATTGTAGCCAGCCTCCTGCATGACAGGCAGGAACACTCACCACTGAACTAAAGGGGATTGCCCACTGTACTAAAGTGGATTGTCTCATTCCAACCTGGGAAGTATCACTAGGCTTGGGTTACAATAGTACCTCCTCTATCTTTTCCCCCAATAAATAAGACTTTCCCCTACACACACACACAGAGCAGTAGAGTTCCAACAGGATAGATGGACAGTATACTGCATTCCTTGCTTATGAACCCAGGGATTAGTACACTGCCCAGCAACTGAAAGATGGGAATGTCAGTCACTTTAGGATGAATAATCCAGATCTCCTTTTATTCCAGTCAGTGCTCTAACACAAGGTAGGAAAGAATATGAAAGGTGATACCTCCATTCCACCTGACACTGGCAAAATTCCCTAAGTGTTTTTGTGAATTGGTCTCCCAACAAAATAGCATTTTAATTGATAGAAATATGATCCAGTGTTATATGCTGAAGCAAAACATTTCATATTTAAGGTGAATAAAAAGTACTTCAAACAAGACAATTCTACCGAGAAATAATCCATGTAAAATATAAATTTGACTTTGATGAATAGGGTAAAAGGACTACAACCTTTTATAGCTGAGCTATCCACGTAGCGATGTTCGTACAGCATTATTAAGTAGCTATTCATCAGTTAATGTCCTGTTCTAGATACTTTTAACAAATAAACCATTTATATGAATTAACCTTAGGCTTCATTTCCTCAGATAATGCTGAGGAACACATAAATCCACCAGAATTGGTGGAAGTGTGTCAATATACAACAGTGAATGATGTGTTCTCAAGTATTTTTACTGAAAAGACCTTGACTACTTTCGTCTTGTTCAAAATGAGACAGTCTAACTGATTAAAAGTCTTAGTACCACCACCACATTTTATTCAACCCCCCAAAAGACTGACTGTGTTTTGACTTATGTGCTACAAGACATGTCTGGGCAGTTACCCAGATCTACAGATACTATTCACCATAGGTTGGGGCAACGGTAATACCTTTGCAATACTTACTCTGTAAAATACAGACTTCAACATTTTGACAAAAAGTAAAGAGCCAGAGAAAACTTCCTCCCTTTTGTTTTCTAAACATTGACAGACTAAATCTTCAACACAGAAAATTTACATCTGATTAATTCAGATTACAACTACCTGTTGAATATTTTGGAGAGCACCACTTTTTTAGGAATAACCCTCTCAAATAGCTTCTAAGCATGTGAGAGCACTTACAACTTCAATGAAAGGAAAAATAGAGGAAAAGATAAATATTGCTTCTTTATGTAGTATCGTTGTCACTTTTCAGTTCCTTTTCACAGATTCACAGATTATTCTGAGTTGGAAGGAAACTACAAGGATCATCAAGTTCAACTCTTAAACAGCACCACTGCCTCCCTAGTGGGAATTGAACCCCAAATCGCCCAGATGAGAGGCAGGGACACTTACCACTGTAGTAAAGTGGATTTTCAATTCTTTATATATGTACTATTAGAGATGTGTAGATAGTCTAAAATCATCAACTTGAATTTACGCATCTTCTCTGTACACACTGGCTGCATTCAGCTATGGTGACACCTTTCACAGAGAAACAATTCTCCAGCCTAAGCTAAGGGAAAAGAAGGAAGGCTGATAAATTTTGTGATGTATACTGCATCAGGAATAGTGTCANATTCTGTGATTCTGTGATTCTGTGATTCTTTTCAGCATGAGGAGAAATATAAAATTTTCTTCTACCTTTCATGGCTAACATATCCCTGTCTATCTCTAAAAGAGGAATAACAATCCTCAAGCTTCAAGAATTCAGAAATAAAATTTCGGGTTTTTTCAATTCAATTTCAGATCTTTTTCCAATCTACAGAGAAAAATCCAAAAGAGGAGTTAGTAAGAGTAATTTTTAACTGTAGATAGAACCAGCAATAAAAGCAAACGCACTGTTATGGTTATGATGTTTAAGAAAGATCATCCCTGGTTTTGTTCCTAGCTAAAGACGGGGAAAGAACAATGATTTGATTCCCTCTACATTTCATCCTCAGCAAGATCTTAAAAGACCCTTTATTTTCCCACCCTTAAGCTTTTGTACTTTTTTTCCCCCTAATATGGAAACATGACGAATATATAACAGGGTGACAAAACTGTGCTGGAGGCACAGAGCTCACTGCAAGCAGAAGAACTTCAAATCTGCCTCAACTTTGCAAAGTGGCTCAAATCTTCAAATATTGTCACGTTACTCAAGGGCTTTATACTCACCAGGCTAACGTGCACAATTTAGATACTTAAATTGCAGAAAATAAAGAAAGAAACGATAACACCCAAACAACAAAAAATCAACTCACAGACACTGCCTTTCCTGACAGTTAAATGAAAATGCCATTTTATTCTGAAAACTATAGGGGCAGGAGTTGTCAAAAATGAAAAAAAAAATATTAAAAAGTGAGCTTTTTAGAAAAGCTGTGCAAATTCACAGTAGCAAGGTAACAAAAAACCTGATCTAATTCCTAGTACTTACATATATGTGCAAAATGGTTCTAAAGAGAGAATTCATGGTGTGATTTGTCAAAAGTATTTTGTACATTTTCACCAAGAAGGTCGATGTCATTTTATTGTAAAATTCCTTCAACAGAAGAAGCTAACTTATCACATAAAGAATGTTGACCTTAAATGCAGTACTGAAATGTCTAGTTCAGACTCACACACAATGAAAAGAAAACCTAAAACCTAAAACCCCCAAGCATGAATAGGTTTGAGAGGATACAAAAATTACAGAGTTCATCTAAATTCTGTCCTTTTTTGTGTACAATTGAAATTGGTCTGAAAGAGGTTAATGCGATGGTAGGTAATCATTTTAAATAATGATTTGCTGCTAAATTCTACAATGACTCATTTCCCCCTTTTTATATATTCTTCTATTTTTCAGAAGTACAAGTAAGCTGCAGTTTTGCAGCAGGAAATCTCTATCGCAGATTTCTTTCAAGAGATCTTAAGTACAGCCTGGATCTCATGCTAAGGCTAAGGTTTGGAAAAGACATAAAGTGAGGTTAATTCTCTGCTTATATGTGTTCAATTAGCTATTTCAAACTGTTGCAGTTTTCCCTTTCTCACCTACATGTCTTTAAGCAAGCAAAAACATCTATGTTCTTCTAGGCAACTAAGAAGAACTTTTTGGTGTTTTGATCTTCTTGTCTCAACTGTTTCATGCAGCTCCAGAAGACAGAAAGCAACCTAAGAGCTGATAAATACAGATGCCATATGTTTGGGGCATGGAAACAGCATAGCTGTAACTGTGGGAGATCAGCTCAGCCCCAAAAGCACATAGTTGGAGTGTCACTGCCTGCTAATAAAACTCCTCAGTTTTATGAGTAGGGACTTACACTTCCATTTAAAGCAACCTTGGGATGGTCCTTTATGATGTGTGGGGTTAGGCTGAACCCCAAATGGCTGCAATTTAGGAAAGTGAGCAGTAAAGAGGGCACCTCTGTGCCTCCCATTGCCAGAGCTTGAAGACAAAACTGTTCAGGAATGAGACTTAGTTTCCTCATCTTTTGTCGTCCAAACCACCCACCCAACCAAACTACAAATAGACACGATATGAGCTCACTGAAAGATGTGCAGAACAGCCTGAGAGAGGGGAATAAAAGAAGAAAATGGCTCTAATGAAAATGACAATCAGTTCAATACTGCAGAGGTTAGAGAAGAATTATTGTTTCATTAGAACAACTCCCAGTTTTCCTCACAAGCACTTTTGCAATCCTACCCCTATATCCCCATGAAATCATCATTCTGGACAAAAGGAATATCCTGGACAATACACAGCTTGCCACTGACACTCTTTAATTAGCTAGGTCATTGATGAGAGACGTAGGAGAGCCTTCTCCCTCCCTACTCTACCCTGTTCTCTCCTTAAACTACCTCTAGAAAAGGAATGTTCACAATTTTTCATTTAAGCACTACTGGTTATCACTCCTCACTTCACTTCTGTCCACTTGTTGGCAGTAATTTTGTCTAAATAATTTCCTGCTCTTCATCACAATCGGAGATTACATTTTTCTGATGTTAGACAGACACCATACAAACATTTGAGAATTTAGAATATTTTTAAAAGAGATTTCTTCACAATGAATAAAATAGAATTATACCAGAAGCTTTTTTAAAACTATGTACTTTTAATTTTTAAAAAAAATTAAATTCACATGAAGTGACACAAGAGAATTTGAGAGAAGAAAAATTACAAAGAAACAGAAGAATTCTATTGGATTTTAGTCTAAATCCACAAGACAGAGAAAAAGCAAAGAAGAGAAAAGGAAGAGAGAAGATATAGAAGAGAGAGGAGAGAAATGAGAGACGAGAGAGAGAAGAAAGGAAAGATAAAGGAAAGAGAGAGGACAGAGAGAGGAAAAGAGAAGGAGGAGAAGCAGGAGAGAAAAACAACCAATGCCTCAGAAATACCTGAAATTTGAAATAAAGGATATTCTTTCAAAAAACATTTTATGGTGTGACCGTTAATGGAATACTAAGCAAAACAGAAAACCAAATCTGTCTCTCAGAAAATTCCAGCATATTCAGGTTTGGTTTTTTTTCCTAAGTAATTCTGACCGAACATCAATTTTCTTTGTTTACTCTGTGGAGGTCTGCTGGCTTCAGTGATCCTCTTACATGAGCAAATGCTTTCAGATGTGAATATAAGTTGTATGATGTGATTCCTACTTGTTTGCATAATTAGATCAGGGATCATATGATGAGGTTCAATATCCAGCCTCAGAGGTATTGCTACCTAAACTAACAATGGCTAGACTTCCCTGGCTGCAGGACACCATCTCCTGCAGATATTGAACAAACACAACTGAACACAAGCATGTAGACTTAATTTTTGCTACTGAGCCCAAGCTAATAGGCAGAGACATGCAGTATTTCATATGCAAACAAGAGACCAGTAAAGGGCAGGTGCTTAAAGGTCTAAGGCCAAATCTGATGTCTTTCCCTCCTACACATTCCTACATTGCACAAATCACAACAGACCATGTCACATTCCTACATTGCACAAATCAGAACAGACCATGTAAGTGAACAATATATGTATTTTATAAACTGCCACAGAGTTTAAAGAGGTACTTCACTGCTTAGGCAATTTTTTTTCCCGAGTATATTCCATTCCATGTTTATCCACAACAATCTTCATAACTCTTATCATGACTTCAGAATCCAGTTCTTTTCTGTGCTTTCTAATGATGATTGAGCTTCAACTTCTTGCTTCCCAATTGAGCAGTAGCCTGTCTTTCTCTGCTATCTCTCTTTGCTCCTGTTTTTTCAAAATAATCCTTCTTCCTTCTTTCTGCATACAGGACTTGTCATTCCCTACCATACTAGGTTTTGATGGTCAGAGGAAGGGAACAAATGAATTTAAATGGAGTAAAAATGATTATCAGCACTGATTGTAAATTCATTTTTTGCTAGCTTACCATCCCTTATTACAAAGCAAAACTAAAATAATGGGGTCTTCCATCTGCCACTACATCAGAAATAGCATTCATTGAGAAGAAAAATGTATAACCAAGAACTTTGTGCAGAAGATTTTTCCCCAGATCTTTGCAGTTTTACATCCTTTGTATCACTTCAATTCATTTACCTCATTAAATTAATTCTAAAGAAATTTGTTTTCCAGACTATTTACTGTCTGGGAACTTCAAAATAACGTGAATCACTGTCTAGTATATTTTTTTTACAACTTCTACCACAGCAGTTTAGGTCAAGACAAATAGACCAAATTTATTCGTTTTTTAAAAAATCATAAAACTCAAAAAAATGTACATCTACTTCTGCGGTATGAAATTTGTCACTAATCATTTTAAACTATGCCCTTTTATGCTTCTCCCATCTCTTTAAGCTTTCTATGCAGTACTTTGATGTAACAAAGACAGTTTCAGACAAGATTTCAGTTCATCTGGATAAAAAAAGCTTTAAGTCTTGAGGCAAAAAGCAGTGTATTTAAAATTTATATACTCCATAATGCCTTTGTTCTGAACTTGAACATCCTGAAAAACTTCTTTGCTTTGTTTTGCCTTCTGACTCTGAAGATCATTTGTTCTCATGGTTTCAGCTTCTTATTATGCAACAGTGACTTTAACTGGTGGTTCCAGCATTTAAGTACATGCACAGTCATGGCTGACCCTTTCTGATCAATTGCCAATCCATACAGGTTTGACTGATAAAAGAGCCAATTAGATTTAAGCAAATTAAGGGACATCACCAATGTCAACCACTTATTAAACTGAATGCTGAATTCCATGCATACCAAACACTAATGCACCAAGTCCCATTAAGAGTTGAAATCATAACCCCATTAGTAACTCCAGACCACTACAGGGTAAGGGTCAAAAGAAAGTTTCATATTTATGGATTAACATTTGGATTCAGTTTTTATTTTTTTTAATCTTTCGAAGAACTCTTGAACCTGCATTGCAGTTTTGGTCAAGAGCTCAGATAAAATAAATTCCTTACTTCTAAGATAGTTTTTTTAAGCACTGACTTTAAGCATGGTAAATCAGATTGCTAAGCAATTAAGATATATCCAATAAGGTAACACTAAGGATTTGGTATGCTTTATATTACATGCATCATGTTTTAAATTAAAATCAAAGAAACAAAAGAAATGCATGCTGGGGAAAAAAAGTATCATAATTATAAAACAGTGATCAGTAGTAACTTCAAAATGAAATAATCCTTTGTCCTCTATCACTCTTCCTTTCATACAATCTTCCATCAAACTCCATGAAATACTCTCCACAATGTAAATTTCTGAAACAGCATTTTTTTTTAGTTATCCTTGAAAAGAGGATGCTCTGTTTTAACACTCATTAAAAGGTTTTGTATGTAATGAGACTTCTCTTATTCTTCAATCAAACAAAACTCCTGTCTAAGTGAAATCTTGGCCACTGAAGTAAAAAATAAAATTCGTTCTTATTTCATTTCACTTAATGATTTACAAAGTGTGAAGGCACTGAATACAGCCCAGTGTAAAATTACCATAATACTCATAATTTAGCATGTAATGGAACGATATATCATTCAAAGGGTCATTATAATAAACATCATAGTAAAGTAAACAAACATTTTCCTGGATATACACCTATAGCAAGAATATACTATGTGTGAGAGAGTATTTCTCTCCTATACACTGCTTCATTTATTATTCATTTCACTACAGATCACAGTCCACTGGACAATAGTATGGAAGATTTCTTTAATAACTCTCACTGCTAATTTAATTCTACTTAAACACACATATCCTAGTGAATGCCACATGCTTTTCAGCATGATTTTATGTGTAAATCAGGATAATATGTTTTCAGATCATTAACTAAAAGGAAGCATGAACTAAAACCTATTTAACCAATGAGGTATTGCTTTTAAACTACCACAAGGTCATAAAAAAGATAATTTCAAAGCAATAAGTTTTCTAATTGTAATCAACAACAATCCAATGATGAAACAAAGTCTACCTTAATGGATATCATAAACCTGTGCACATCCTTGCTTATCTTTAAAGATCCTGCACTTTGTCATTTGGCAAAATTATCACTACCAAATTTTGCTATGAAAAATTAAAATGTGACACTGGAATTACAAATATCAGTGACTTACTGCTCAGTCTTAAATAAGTAGTAAAACTCATGCTGTTTTAACATTATATGACAAAGTATGTTTGTTAATATTAGGTGTAACTTGATAATCAGATGGGAAAAGTATAAAATGTGCTAGAAATTGACCTTTTCCTTATTTTTCAGTAATTTTTCATACACATTGTCTTGTATTAACTCGTTTTTCTGAAGTCTTTCTGCTGGTTTGCTGCCAAGTCCAATCCATCTGTTTGCAAGAAAATTGTTTCAAGTGTAACTGTATTTTTGAGCTGTAAGTTTTATGTGACTTCTCTTTTCAATGGTATGTATGTCACTCTACAATACTCTTGCTCAACACTTACACATCCCTCAAGATCAAGATTTCAGGGGCTCTCACTTCAGAATTTAAAACTCCCTTAGATTAATTGGTTTCATTGGCCTTTATTAAACAAAAGCTAGTTCTTGAGGATTTCCATGACAATAGAAGCCAATAGGGATACACCAACACCAGCTATAAATGTAGTTTTTATGACAAAAACAAACAAGCAAAAAAACAAAAAAGACAAAACAAAACATGCATAGTATTTAGGGAGTATTTACTCAATTTTTTTACTTTAAATTGTTAGGAAGATAACATCCTTAGAGCCTCATTCATTGTAAATCAGCACACTGTAATTGACTTTCTTACAGCTACACTACTTTGTGGATTCTGGCTCAATATATTACCAATGGTTTATATTACTAAAGCTATTTATATTACTAAGCCTATCCAGTAAGTACACCTTGTCAGTGCTTCCTACTTCTATTCTAAAACAGGTAAGAAAATCTAGGTGAGTCTTTCCATATTCTTGGATTAGATTAGCAGTCCATGATAGAATACATCATCATTCACAGAAAAAAAAATGAAATACATAATACCCTTCTCACCTTCATAACATGTTAACTACACAACTGTTTTCACTCTCTAGCTTTTAAATTGAAAAATGTGACAAATGAGAAGCCAAACAGAACAATTTTTTTAGTAAGAGCTACTAATGCAAACATATTCTTTTGAACTTCCAGTCCTGAGCTGAGATAATAAATAACATTTTGTTCAACAGAGTATTTGTGTAATTGTTAACATGCACAGAAAAAGCACTTTTTCATACTTACCTCCTGGAGGCATGACTACTGTTATAGCATCACTTATCAAGCTGCCCTGGCTGTTGGATGCATTTACTTGTATTGTGTAGTTAGAAAATGGAATCAGGCCTTTAATTGGTACCCATACATTGAATTCCTTGCTGCTGCATAACATCCGAGTATCATTTACAATAGAATAATTAGCATTATCTGTTATGAAAAAACAAGAAGGAGGGAGAGAAGAACAAATGTTACACCTTGCATCTGCTACAAGTCACCATCTTTATTAACTAAGTATTATTTCTACTCAAATGAAGAGTTGTCTTTTATACCAATAACACACACACACACATAAAACTTTGGTCTATTGGGAAGAAAAAATATTATTTACCATTTCTGCTGCTTTTGCCAATACATGAAGCAACCATGCCATTGCAGAGCTGACTGTTATATACTGCAAACATGTCAGCTTTCAGAAATTACTCATGTTCTAGAACAGTTGTGTGATGACTGCAAATTCCAAACACAAATTATGCCCTAGAAACACTGTTGAAACTTTTTGAATTCACTACAAAAATGCATACCTTAGGAGTTTATAAGATAACTCCATTGCATACATAAGAAATAGCCATCTGCAGCAACATATACTTTCCAGTTTGGCCTGCAGTTCTCTCAAAGATAAACCAAGATTTTCAAGTTTTCAGTTTATCGGTTGAAATCATCAGAGGACACCACAGCAACCTGCATGTCCTTAGCAACACTTTTAAGATCTCAAACTTAAGATAAGACAACTTTCTATCCTAGAAAAATACAGTCTTACCTCGCTGCATTGAGACCCCTCCATTGCGACCTCACTGATTTGTGAGAAATTTTACCTGCAAATCTGCCTCAGTGATTCATGGAGCTTCCTAGCCAATGCATGCGCAGTGACTCTGCTTAACCGAGGGGCGGCGCCGGCGCTCCCTGTGGGGCGGGATTGGCCCAGCCCCAGGGGGAGGGTGCACAGTATCTCTTGCTCCCGTGGCATTTATGGTCCTGTGGTGCAGTGCCCACCCTGCTCCTGTGTGTCTCCATGCCCAGTCCCTACAGTGGAAGGCTCACACTGCAGGATGCTCCGGGCGGCTGCTGAGACCCAGCGCAGCACCACCACAAGTCACGCTGTCCCCTGTTACTCTAAGCCCAGCCAGGGGACTGACCCCCGCTGGGCACATGTTACTATTTCCATGGCTACAGGTGAAGAAGGCAATGCAGTCTGTGCCCAGGGACTGCGCGCCTAGTGCACCTGGTGATGACGTAGTCCCAGGGAAAGTGCCCCACGAAAGTGGGGCTGGGCTGCCCACAGTAGCAGTGGGGCAAGCGCAGTGTGCTGGGACGTGGCAGCGGCAGGATGTGCCCACAAGTTAAGGTTTCCCAGGCTCCAAGAGCATCGACCTGAGCCTGGGGACAACCCTTCCCCGCTGCGGCTCCAGAGATATCCCACCACAGCAGCAATGCAAGCATGCGTGGTGGCAGCATGGCCAAAGACAAGCCCAGGAATTCTCCGGGAGGTCTGCCCAGACAGAGAGGGCTCAGAAACCCTTCTCTTTGCTCCCCTGTGCTGTGAGAGTAATGGGGAGGAGTGGAAAATGCTCCCCATCGCTCTGGATTGGCTGGGGGTGGAGCAGTGGGTGTGACCTGAATGCGTATTAATGACCCATGACTGTTTGCAAATTAGATGTTTCGTGAGACCCTGAAAAGACACGTTCCTCACAAAGTTGGAGGTATGACTGCAATAAAAACCTCCTTTCCTAAATACCTAGAAAGATTAGAGGATTAAAAAAAATTGTATGTCAAGTAATATTTATTTTAACTCAATGAAGACTTCACTTACAGATCTGATAGCAAATCTGAGCTCATTTAAAGATTATCCTATATTCTGAACATCTAAAGTACCATATAAATGATTAATATCATTACTACTATTCATCATTACATGCAGAGTTCTCATAGAGAAGTCAATGGAAATTCTGTATTGTAAAAACAACAGCAGAATCACACAAGTCTAAGACAGCAGATATGAGAATGAGATTAAACAGAGCATAACTATGAAAAATATCATAATAACAATTAGGGCATTGTCACAGGCAACAGATCGAATATTTACATTTTAGTCCTCTACAAAACCTAGACAAGACAGAATTAACAAAGCCTAGGACATTAATGTTTTAATTATTTTTTAAGGGAAACTCCTTGGATTTACACATTTTTACTCAAGTTTTAAATGAACCAAAATGCTATTAAATGCTATTAAATCTAAAACCAGCTTTCAAATATCCCATATTTCTATGGTGTGCATGTGTGTATGCAGTACGTTTTAGTCATGCTTACTTTATATTTCACCATGGATGAGTGATCTGGATTTCCCTCTACTTCTGAGATTCCTATAACAATCTCTGATTCATTTATTGTACGAGTTCAAGCAATTGATGTTCATAGGGCTGTATAAAGTGTGCTTTCAGTTATTGTGCTGGTAAGATACGACAAACTTAGTCTCTGAGGTTTTCGTAAAACTCTATAAATCTGCACCTTGCAGCCTAGTTCCTCACTGATCAAATTCTACCTGGATTACACCATGCCATAGCATCAGATCACTGAAATACAGCAGTGTGAAGGTAGCATGATTTGACGAAGCCTGATGGATTTTTTTTGGATTTCACTTAAGTTTACAGAAGCCTGAGGGATCCCATTTTATATACACCAAAGCTTCTTACGCAAGAACAACCACGTTTTACACATTCCACATACAGAATCCTGCAGAAGCAAAGTCATTTTGTCTGAGATTCCTCTTATGTACCCAGGCTACTAAACCAGCACTAGAAAAATGTATCTACATTACTTGATCTCAGCTCTTAAACTGTGTATCAAACCCTCCTTCTGCACCTTTGTGAAACTGTTCGTGTGTGATTTGGGAGTAGATGCAATCCAACAAAGTACATTTCTCCTATCATCTATTCCAGTTTTTTCAGTGTCTATGACTTATTATTTGTGATCATCACATCACATCACATGTGACTGTTATATGCATCTATTGTTTTATTAAGAATAAAGTAATTAGAAATGGCCAACTGATGCATACAGTCTTAAGGTTCTAGTGACATGAAACACTTAAGGAGTCAACTGGCTGTGGAGAAAAAGATGCATTTTTTAAACATCTCACCTCCAATGTGCAGGAAAGTTTAAGAATTAGTATTGACAGATTGGCACATAGGATAGATTCAAACCTCAAGCAAAAACCTGGGTTGCCTAATAGCAATTTATATGATAAATTTATGAGAAAATTATACTTTTTCTATCTACAGAACAGTTTTAACACGGTAATATATTTATTTACATCTACCTGAATCTGGAAGGAAACCATGTACTTCCTCTGCTATCTTTATTCCATTATTAATCTTTCTTCCCATGGCTATCTATATTATATTTTAAAAATACAGTTTTGAGTAACAGAAAATGAATTAAAAGGATAACACTGTATTCCAAGTTGCCTGGATAACAACATTAATATACAGTAATTATACAATTAGTTGTAACATTAAATTCTAGTTATAGCAGAGTGATTACTCGGCAATTATAAGAAGTATATAATTACTCAGTAATTAGGAGAAGTATGTAATTACATAACCATTTTATTCAGCTCAAAAATGAACTTGCAAATTTACAATGAGATAGACAACACAGAAGATCATAATTTTTTGTGGCTTCTAAGAAACGTTGAGGTGTACTTGCAAGTTTCCTAACCAAATTTTACAAGACAAAAGGTGGTTTACCCCACTTCCCAGCCAGGCAACTTACTTCTGCTGCCAAGTAAAATGTTAGAACATTTTTAAAATGCAGGTCTTGCTGGGGCTGAGCAGCAATATGCAGCTTTGCCACTTCTCACTGCTTATACTCTGCTTTCAGTGGGCTGGAAAATGCAGACACATAGGTTCAGCCTGATAGAGAGTGATACAGCGATAACCCTGTCGTATCATTCCATGCCATTCTTCCCCAGCCTGCCTCAGTGTGGACCCAATTTGTGAGTATAAGTGAGTGAGGTCTCTCTTTTTCCATTTATCATGCGTTTTTTTTCTCCACCCTGCACACAGGTTCTACTGTAGCTTACTAACAAGTCTGCTGCAACTCTAAACAACTGGTAAAGTCTTAAGAGACCCTTTTTAACTTCAGACAAGTGGTTTCTATCAGAGTACCTCCTCATTCCTGCACTGTGCCTTGTAAATCCTGCCATGAACATACACCAGCACTCCAACAAGGAAGGTCCCCTGACAACACAGTTAACATGAACAACCTAAAGAAGCAGAAACAAACTCCTAGATCTGGTTCACCAGGTCCTTCAACACTTAGGACACACAGGTATCTGTACAAAAAGATGAATTAGAATGGCAGGGAGCTCAAAGCCACCATCTCCTATGACCACTTAAAAAAGACTAAGCCTTTTGCAGACATGAAGAGCTTCCCCAAGCTCCTTAATCTTTCCATATTTTTACACAGAGACCGTTTTGTTCTTTTACTAGCCTTCCTGCTCAGCTATCTAAATCTTTCCCAAAATTTCTGAGGGATTTCCTTGCCTAAACCTGCTATTTGAGAAAACCTTTGCTGTTCCCAGTACATTCCTAGTTTATACCAGATCAAAGAAGCTAAGTTTTTCGGGAAAAGATCCATATGAAGAAATTAGAGCTAAAGAATATCCATATACATACTTAAAATTCTGTATACTTGAAACAAAGTGAAGGAATAAAACATGTTTACATTAAAAAGACACAGAAATACATATTCCTTTCAAAATCACTGTTCAAAAGCGCTAAGCTTCAAAGAGAACTCTACCTGATGAGTATCTGTGTTTTAAGGTTCACTGTGGTTTTGGTGGACACTTTGCAGGGGGCTACCAAGCAGATAAGCATTCCCATTACTGAGCACCCCTGTAAATAGGTGAATTAAGCTCCTGTGGGTCAGTGGTGCGAAAATTACTGCTGCCCTGGGTCCGTCATCCTATGGGGTTCACTAGATTGAAATAACATAAATGGGCATCCTTTTCCATTCTTGTTATAATCATTGTCACAAGAATTTTAATGCCTCATATATTCCATAATTTTTTTCTGTGTGCTGTACTGCTCTGACCTTTTCAATATTCTGTAATTTGACTGGCTGGCGATTTCAAGTTCTCTCCTTTTTACAGCCTTATTAACTTGTGAGGAAGAGGTGAAATGGACAGCCAATCAGAATACATAATATTGCAAAGGTCATGGTAGTACAGTATAGCATCAGCAGACACAGAATACTGTATATTAGTCATTAGCATTCTGATATCTTGTTCATGTGACAAAGGTTGTAAGGAGCGTAGGAAATGGTACAACGTGAAACAATTCTCATGACAAATACTGCAATGGAAAAAAAAGAATACAAAGTAAATCCATTCATCTAACACTTAAAAACTTTTTCCTCCCAGTTTTCTCCCATTTAAAGGTCCTTTTTCCATCTGGATCAAAATTAATGTTTATGAGGAAAAAGGTAAGAAATTGAGATGGTCCCTTTTCTGTATTAAGCAGAAAAAGACTCATATTTCGTAAGTGCGGGCAAATACCAAGTAATTCTATTCTATCATTGTGTTTGTGATTAATAAAGTAAAAAATTTAAACATAACCAGTTGAATACATCAGTATTGCAAACACACTGACGCAATTATGCTGCTGACTTCAGGAAACAAGGAGGCCATGCTAGCAAAGAATATTTCTGGGTGCTCATGTGCTTTTCTTTCCCTAATCATCAAGAAATGCCAATTATTATACAGAAGATATTGCTCAGAAAACAGCTTTCTTCTAGTTTTCTGTTTGATTCTTATAGGACTTCAACAACAGAGACACACTTTATTAAAACAGATTTTCATCCTATTTGCAGTGTCCTAGAAATTGCTTATCTTACACTCAGATTTGTTTAAACTTAAGGGGTGTCACAGTAACATAGTTTGTGAAGTGCAAAAAAAAAAACATCACCTGAAAGGTATTTAAGCCTTTAATACTTCAGTCTTATATTCACAAATGTTTAATGAGCAATTATTTTTTTTCTATGTCATTATTTCAAGACAACATGAAGTTTCAGTCATGGAAGACTGTGTACTACATGGTGAAAAGTATGTTTGGGCTTTGTGTCATGTGTTGAAATATTATTACCAATCCATACTGTTTCCATTATGCACGTACAGGTCCTGATAACCTCTTTTACATTAGAGAACATGTTGCTCCACAATATTCAAACAGATAGAAGCAGAATTATTACCACTGTATAAGACTACTCAAAGATTAAAGGTAATAAAAGTACGGTTCAAGGATTTACAGAATTATACAAAGATTACTTAGTTAACTATCACAAACACACTCCTTTATGTAAGTGTGAGCATACAGAGATTAAAGCTCATATCATAGGTCACAGAAAATATTAATGTCAGAATAGCAAAATAAAAAGTAAACAAGAACTCACTTTTTCATCCCTTTTCCCCATAACTCATCCTCATTACCCATCAGTTTCGGTTCCTGTGTTAGTTTCTTGCTTTGGCACTACATCTTTTGAAGGAAATTCTGTGAATATGTACACTTTCTCATCTATAAACACATTCTTTTGTCCATTAGTTTTGTCTATTCTTCAGCCTCATTAACTTCCACACAAGCTACTCCTTTCCTCCCAGCTCACATTTTTCTCCCTTTTCTACTGTCTCTAGTGCAGTATTCAGAATAAAACCCATCACTTTCCATTAGTTTGATTATCCCAATAGAAAAATAGCTAAAAAAAATTCCTTGACATTATTAGTGACTCTCTTTTCCTAAGAACTGCAGTAATGAACTGTCATCTCAATTGTTATACTGACTCATGAGGTAGTTTCTGTGCTTTGATGCAATACCCCTCTTTTCAACAAACTGTTGGCAGGGGGGGAGAGGTTGGAATTTGTGATAAGGGGTTTTTTATGGTTTGGGGTTTTGTTTTGGAGGGGGTTTTTGATGGGTTTTTTTGTCTGCATTTTTGGGTTTGTTTTTGCTTTCTTTTTTTTTTTTTTTTTATGGGTACACTGATGGTGGTTTTGTGCCTTGATCTCTTGAATCACTATTTGTTCCTTTGCTCTGGAGTAGGCAGGTTATTGTTCCTATGGACATATCATGGTCACAGTCCACCAAACTGAGTCTGAAAACAAATCCTTCATTCACATGGGTTAGGAGAAGTTGCTGGATGAGGCAAAAATGAGTAATTCAAAAGCACTGTGACAAACTGGAAAAAGTATGAATTACAAATTAATATTTTTCAGTAAATAAAAAATAGTTCACATTATCTGCACTGAAAAAACTAATCTTTTCCTTTTTCACTGGTAATTAAAGAAGCCTATAGTTTTAAAACTAAAAAAAGAAAATATTTGAAGAACAAGAAAACTGAAAGTAGTTTCTGTCTGTAGTAGCCATTGTTCTGACAGCTCAATTTCCCTCAAAGAGGCAAAAGTACCTTCTGTGACTTCTTACAGGCTGAAATTTGGTACAGCTATATTAGACTGCCTTCAGACATACAGACAGTGCATGCTGTCTGTCACTCTGACACTGGAAAGCTGCTTTTCTGCTTTAAATAAGATAAGGAGGTCCTGGTGGACAAGCTGAACATGAGCCAGAAATGAGTCCTTGTGACAAAGAAGTACAACAGCATTCTGAGCTGCATTAGGAGAAGCACTGGTAGCAGGTCGAGGAAAGGGATCCCTCTCTCTATTCATCCTGGTGAGACATCCTGTAGTACTCATTGTGTTTTGGGATTCCCAGTACAAGACAGAAATGGACTTACTGGAGTGGAGTCAATGCAAAAGTGATAAAGAGCTTGAAATATCTATTACTTAAAGAGTTTAAGAGAACTGAGATTTTTTAGCCTCAAGAAGAGATGGCCTGGAGAGGAGCGTATCTTATCAATGTATATAAATATCTGATTTAAGGATACAAAGAAGCCAAACACTTCTCAGCAGTATATAGCAGCAGAGCAAAAGGCAATGAGTACATACAAGAAATTCTATTCGAACCTAAGGAAAAACACTGGAGCAAGCTGCAGAGATGTGGTCGAGTCTCCATCTTTGATGATACTCAGTTCCCAGGTGGACACTGACCTGGGCACTGTGCTTCAACTAACCCTTCTTGGAGAAGAGAGGTTGAACTGGATGTTCCCTATGACACTTCGTGAAAATGAATGACCTCAGGATTCTATGATCCTAGTAACATTTGCAGAATACTTCAAGAACCCTAAGGCAAAGCATGAGTAATCATTATGATGAAAGCATGTTCCTGTCAGTAGAAATAAATTATTATTAGTGTTACAAACACTAAGTAATGCGCATTTATATGCTCATTAATTCTATCGACTGAAATATGAATAAAGGCCACAGCTTGATGTGAAAGCTCATACAAGAAAGTTAGCACAGACCCCAAGGATGGTTAATGATGGCAGCAGAGATTAGGCTTTGTCATGATGGCAGGTAGAGAACAATACTTGGCACGGGGTGTCATCTACCATTTGGAGCTTTCAGTTCACTGCCATGAGGCTTTCAATTAAAAAAAACTCTGTGTTGATGAAACTGCCAAGAAGAAACCTTTTTGATTTGAATTACCATTTTAGGTTTTCTCATTACTTTTCATAAACATGAAAACGTCTAAAGAGTCTTGCAGTTGAGTCCATTTTATTTACATCTTCCAGTTAAAATTATATATTCAGTATAGTGTTAAACCTCTGCTGTAAGTATGCTCATCTCTATTCCAACTCCATTTTTATGCAACAGCACCAAAGGACATCACTCCTGGATCCCCCAGATCCCACTCTGTATTAAGCGTTTTAGTGAAACATGGTAAGAGCTAAGTCCATGACCTAAACCCAACTCTGGAAAGCACGCTATAACCAGAACCAACTTACGTGGATTTCACAAAGGCTTCCAGTGTCCAAGTGCACTTATCCCAATACAAACAGGAGAAAGTGTTCCAAAACACTTTAGTACCCCAAGTGGCATAAGATCATACTATCTATAAATGACCAGAAGGCACAAAATAGCAAAAGCTTTCGCTGCACTTGCAATGTTAAGCTGGTGATAGAGCATCTATATACTAATTTAATCCATTTTCTTTGGAGGATTTTTGAGAGACTTTATTAAATATATTTAATGAGGGTTTATATACACTTTAAAAAATTCAGAAAGAGTTAGCTTGAAAATCTTCAAGTTTGTTTCTCCATGGTTAGAATATTCTTTTTCTAAGTGTAGTAGTACATAAATGGAGATTATCACAGTATCTGGTTTCTGAATCTATGCCCATAATTCATGGATGCCAATAGGAATTTTCCATTCTCCAGGGACACTATCAGAAGGAGACTAGCTAAACACACAGAGCAGAACTTGGAGTCTCAAATCCATAATCAAATATCTAGATTGATTGTGTCACTTGCACTTGTATTGATTTCAATTGGAGCAGCTGACCCAAGGGAATAATAAAAATGTGGAATAAAACTGATTTATGAGAACAAAATAAATCCTTTTGTGAGTGGTAATGAATTGGTACTATTTAACCCTTTCAATCACAAAAGAACACTATTTATTTTTTTCAGAATGCTGAGTTAGCCGAAAGAAGTCATATAAAAAAAGTCAATACTGTCAAGTGCCATTACACTTAGTTGTAATACTTTGGAAGGAATGAAGCTCTAAACTTGATCTAGGATTTTTGTTTGACATAAGATATTCCTTTGGCTTTTCCTGTCATCTTTCATGAAATGTCATAAATGATGCACTTGTAGATTGAAAGAACCACAGAATCACTTAGATGAGTGTTCACTGTACTCTCTTACAGAGCACCTCCCTCTAGACTATTCAGGGCAAAAACATGTAGATTAATATAAACAGCTGTATCAACTGCACACAATCATCCCCATAACAGGATGTCCTATCAGAGTATTTTGATCTTTCCAGTATAACACTAGAAAGTCACATAGTTAAAACCTAATTCGATTCTCCCTTACAAAGTGCAAAGAAAATGAGATCAAAAGCTTGTCAAATTCCAGTTTCCACCATGCTTTCTATACCTGAGAAAACAGGTGGGTTTTATATTCGTCTCTGAGGAGAAGTGTGTTATTTTGAAACTAACTTATCCACGTATTCAAAGATAATTTCTTTATCTGTGGAAGCTCTAGTCAGATTATACATGTAACTATTTTTGGTCATGACTTTGACACTGATCATTTTGTGTCTAATGCCATAAATCATGGGTTTTTGCATTTATTACTTACCATAGATACCTAAGCACTGTCAATGTAGCCTGCTTACCCTTCATGTGGATTAAAAACTCTGGAAGACATTAATTAACTAAAAGATTGTTTTCATAGGAGAACCGATTGGCAAATTCCCTTTTACTCAATACTATTTACCAGACCCATTTCCCAAAGATTGCTCTTATTCCCTAGACGATTTCAAGGAAGTAGGGACAGTCTCAGAGACTATCCTGCTATTGGCAGGAATTCAGTAGAAATTTCAGTCTCTTAAGAACTGATAATATATTCTTTACAGAAATGGGGTTCAGCCCTATCTGTCTGTCTATCACATAAACCCAAATAAATCACACAGTAAAAGATAGAAACAGACTAGTGCACACAAGACAAAAATATAACACTGTGAATAGAGCAATGTAAAAGCTCAATTAAAATATCATACGTGGCTTGATGCTTGAGTCTTTACCAAAGAAATGGTCAGATGTAAAAATTAGAGAGCAATTGCATTCATTCTGCTTTCCTCTGAGACCCTTGTACCAAGGAAAAGGAAAGAAAAGCATGTCTGGTGATGAAGGGAATGAGGAAGGTAGATGTTGTATTGTGAGGCTCTGCTCAAAATCTACTGAAGCATGACTAAACATTACCCAGTAATCATTCTAAAGTGCATGCACAACTATGCCATACAAAATACGGTTATTTGAAAATGGATCATGCAGCTCCTTTTTTAATCCCTTCAAATGTCTTTAGGACTAGAGAGCTTTATTACTGAGGTCTGTACCTAAAACGAAAGAGACAAAAAACATGAGGGAGGCAGGAGATGAAATATGAGAAATCTCCCTAATGCCTCCTTGGATAAGTAACTAAGGGGTCTCACAAAAGCATCCCACATTCAGAGTGGGGAGTTTATTTCTCTGGTGCAACAGGTGGTGATAAGGAACATGCCAATGGTCACGGTGAGGATGAATTTTGCTATGCTGTCCCTCTGTCACTGTATACTTCCCTCTGGGAACTGCTCAAACTCCCTGATGGGTTGTTTCCATTTATGATACTATTTGGGCTGTATGGAATATGTTAACATGGTGCAAATGCTTTACACTGGTTGTCATTAAACATCTGTGATGGGCAGGCTCCAACAGTATGAGGTTTAACAAGACTAAGTGCCGGGTTCTTCACTTCGGCCATAACAACCCCATGCACCGCTATCGGCTGGGGGAGGAGTGGCTTGAGACTAGTGAAGTGGAGAGAGA
>WEKX01026985.1:9254-33087 GCA_013390025.1 Pitta sordida | reverse complement strand
GAGGAGGAGGAGGAGGAGGGTGTGCCAGGGTGCAGCCAAGGACACACCTCAAGGGTTAATCACTGAGTAGGAGGGGAAGGAGCTGAGGAAAGTCTCCTTTGCCATCCACTGCACCAATGGGGCCAAAACTCTGAGAGCAGAGGGGAAAGCAGCAAACTGGGGCTGAGCGGAATGTTAAAGGTGTCACAACGAGCCAGGTGCTCCCAGGAACAGCTGGAAACACCAGCAGCAGGCGTCCCTTTGTGTCCCAGCTCCACAGTCCCAGCCATGGAGGAGTGTGGAAGGCTGAGAAATCCCTGTGCCAGGGCTGCAGAGACCAGTGACACCCACAGCCTTCAGAAAGCCAAAGGAAAAGGAAGGGGGGAGTGAACCCACTGCTCCTCTCAGCAAGGCTGCACAGCAAAGCACCAGGAGGAACTGCAGAAACCCAAACACTTGAAAAGGTGGGGGAAAAAAACCAACAAGCAACTCATAAATCAGTAGGAAATGTATTTTATTCCTGTAACTGAATAAGAACTACAAGCTGTGCTCACTAAAAGCACAGTCCATAAAATTTACTACAATGTTTAAGAGGCAGCTGTTAATAGAAAGGGGGGGAGCCCATTCAGAGAATAACAGAGCTGTTTAATTTTAAATGTATTTCCTATTCTCTGCCTCTTCTATTCACACAAAATGGTAAGTGGTCGGAGTTCTTATTTGAAACAGCAGCATTTTATACCCTTACAGCAACATAAACTGTTACAAATACAATTGCAATGAGAAACAAGCTCAAAAATGCCACAGGCTCCTCAGATATGCTACAGATTCTGCCATCCTGTTTTAATTAGTTAATACAGAGCTTGTTGCATTCTGATACTAGATAGACATCAATGAAAATTCAATTATTTCAGGTTATAAAAGAAACTGATTTCAAGGCTGTGCTCAAGTAGCTTAAATAGAAATTGAGAACACTGGACAGTGGACATTTTCCATCACTATAGAAATAAATCCGTTCTACCACTGGCACAGGACTGGCTGAAGAGATAATTTCTGCTCTGTTAAGTCAGATTCAAAGTTTGTGGGAAAGGATCCTCAAGTTGTTCTTAGAAATATCTGAGCAGAAAAGCTGCATTTTTCTAGGTAAAGGCAGCTGCAATTGTGCTTTGTGAGGCACCACGAACTGAAACTAAAATTAATCCTCACGGAAGAACTTCCAATGCTTTTTGTTCATAAAGGCCTTAAAAATACCTCTCACTCTTCGAAATAGAAATGATTGCTATTTCGTTTCTTTGAACCAAAAAAACCCAGACAACCCACCTCCAGAAGCACACAAATCTGAACAACAAGATACCATCTGAGTGGTAACAGAAAATCAGAATAAACTGTACAATTCTAATGGGCAAGGACCACTTTGGCACTCCCATGGGCCTGCATGCCTCAGGAGAACTTAATGTGGCTCATGTAGGTTTGGAGGGATTTGAGGAAACCAGAAACAAGCAGCATGTCTCCAACTTGCACTGGCAGCATTGTAAAACAACCTCATTATATAAAATGTGGGCGTTGCTGTCTCTGAATCATTGTGATTTAAAATAGGATCCTGATAGATGGGCAGTGAATCACGTTGGATTTTGTAATCAGCAGGAGCTGGTTTCTTGGGACAGCCCTTTGCCCCCTTTGGCAGAGCAGGAGAGCGGAGGGGAAGGTCTGCTAGCACTGAAGGAAGTCATTGATTTGAAAATCCACCCAAAATGCTGTGTGGTGCACAAGATAGCAACGCTTTATCGAGCACAACAACACAATCCCACTGACAGGAGCATTAACATACCCACGACTGTGCTTGGCTCCAAGGCTCAGGATCCTTTTTAGAACTGGAATTTATTATACTTTGTGCTGCTGGGGTCCAGAGAAAGTTTTACCAACTGCAGGAAATTAATATACTAATTCAAAAATATCCTAATTGCCTTTACAAGCATCTTTAGAGCAAATAACCCGTTCAGAAATGTCATATGCAGACCTGGGCACTACTTGTGACTGTGCTTTCAGAGCTCAAACTTGCTTTGAAGTCAAGAGAAGGTTTTACAGCCCCAACAGAAACTCAGGCCACGGTTAAGCACAAGACTCATTTCTGTGCTGTATTTTTGTATGGTGCATTAGTGCCAATGGTATTGAAACACCTGCTGAAAGTGAAGCACATTTTAAAACTCTGCTAAGGAAGAGATGTTATTGAATTACATATCATATATGTAATATGTATACATACAAATCAACCAATATGTGCTGTAATGAAGAGCCATGAGAAACCAGGTCCTTAAAAAATGCCCTGTTTCCTGTTCCTCACTCACCACAGTGACAACACTGTGCCCAGAGCCAGCAAAATGTGAAAATAAACTCACAGCTGCCATGGAGCACCAGTTCCAACAGGATCAGCACTGGCTGGAGCACCCAACACGGGGGAAAAGCCATTTAATAAGTTCACCCTGTGCTCACACACGATGTGTTGTATGAACATTTGCCAATCCCTCTGTGGCTCCACAAGCCTTGGTGAGATTATCAGAGGTTGCAGCCTGTAGTGTGGCCAAACATCCAGAGGAGATGTGTGAGCGCTGCAGCTGTTTACAAGATAATCTTCTGCTCCCCTGTTTATCTGCCTTCATTAGGTCATTAGCACCACGTGTTTTAATATCCTAATGAGAGACTCCATTCTTTGAACGTGGTGCTTGGCCAAGAATTATCAACTAAGGTGCCAACTGAATGAGAGATTTTAGAACAGTTGCGCTCCATTATGGAATTCAGGCCTGAATGCAAAGTTTGGGATTTTTTTAAATGCTAATTACCTTAATAGCAAATGTTGTATGTTAGGTGCACAATATCCAGTTAATATTTGTCTTCTAAAACATTGTAGGTGCAATAAATGTTACCCTAACACTAAGGAATTTTTGTAATATTAATACTTGAATAACCACAGAAGCTTTCTCAATCCACATTTACTAGCGGAGAATTCACAGATGCAGAAAACTGTTGGTAAGGAGCCTGGGATTTTTGCTGTCCTGACTCTGTCATGTCAGTGCTTTTTAATGTTCACAAGACAGTAAACTTCAGTATTGTTTCCAAGAGATGAGCTAATCAGGCCCACAACTGTAACAGGGTAAAATGCACTCATTAATATCCTGAAGGCAGTTCCCTGCCATGGCAGAATGCTGAATACTCCCACAGGAAGAGGAGGAGGAGGAAAAACTGCCACATGAGTTTAAACTCATTCCTTGAATTAAATCCCACTTTTAAAGTTTTTCCTGGCAGTCAGACACATTGAAAATGGTCCATAAAAATGCTGCTCTCATATTGGGGTGAGCTGTTCTCATCACAGAGCTGCTCATCTTCAGAACTAAAAATGTGGAGTGTGTTTGGGTATGGTGAGTCTGTGTGACCCGAGTGCTGATTTTTGGCAAAATATTTTAATCCATTGGACAATCACCACATTGTGAAAGTTAAAAAGCACCATGTTGCAAAATTGCCTCATTAACCTAAACATGCTCAGCACTATTTCTGCATTAAACAAAGAATATCAGTGGGACAGGAGATAGAACCATGTGTAATTTCTGACACACACCAAGTGTGGACAATCCTCTGTGTGTGTAAAGCCACTGAAATCTGATGGCGAGATCATACTAACACATCAAACTTGAGAAAGTAGATAAATTGCACCAGACAGGGCTGAACATTTAGGATTTTTCTCTTTTAGGCTCCCTGAATTAGCGAGCAGAAAAATACGTCCAGATATTGTGGGGAATGCAGTTCTTGAGACCTTTTTAATCAAATTTTGTTAAATTATTTAATTGTTTATTTATTGAAGGGTATTTTGACCAGCTGATGAGATACTTCTACCAGACCTTTCTGAGTTTGGAGAGCACCAAGGCAGAGATGAAGGACGCTCCTCTCTCCTCTGACCAAATGAACACCAGGCAAAAGCAAAAAGGATCCCCCAATTTTGTTGTATCTCCCAGCAGCTTTCTACCAGCCTACAGCACGAGCAGCCAGCTAAATCATTTAATACCCAAGACACTTGAACTTCTGCACACCTATCCTCTGTTGCACAAATGTATCTCTTTCATCTTTTAAACTGGGGGGGGAAAAAAACTACCCGTCTCAACTGTGCAAAGCATCCAACCTGCTCAGCCACTTCTCAGCAGCACAGTAACCTCCTGTCATCTGACTGCTGTACTTTTGACCCTCCAGAAGATTCCCAGCTAAAACATGTTGACATGTTTTTACATGTGATTCGATAATTGTTGTTCTCCATCGTGTGTCAGGTACTTATCACGTGTTTAGATCAGTGTTCTTTGCATCTCACGCACTCCACCGTTGGAACTATTTTTCCATATAACTTTAATCCTGTCAAGGTGACTTCAGGCTGCCTTCCCAGGGCACGGGCAGGGTGAGCTTGCTTTTCTAAAGGCAGTTGCAACACTGTGAGAAGGATTTCGTGAACCCCAGTAAATTCATGTGGAATTGTGCTCTAAATTTAAGTTACCTTGAACAGTTTTACTTGTGAATCGTCCATTGGGCTACAAGCGCCAAGAGAATCTTCCCCATTCTGGTCTTTTGGGGGTCAGTATAAAATACAACATAACACTGTGCTCAGTATTCTATTCTATTCTATTCTATTCTATTCTATTCTATTCTATTCTATTCTATTCTATTCTATTCTATTCTATTCTATTCTATTCTATTCTATTCCATTCTATTCCATTCCAATCCATAAGAAAAATGGATGGTAACTTTCTGAAGAAAATCTCAGCAAGAGATAGATACAAAATAGCAATTTTAAAGCCTGTGTTTGACCAAATAATAATAACCTGAGAAAAGAGAACTGAAGCATGAACCATAAAAACTCTAAGTCAGCACCAACACATCTCCTTCCATGTTACTGCATTTCTTACGTTCAACACAGCGGGAATTTCATCAGCATTATTTTGGGTTACATACTTCAGAAAAACGTCTTGTAAATTGTTGCTTAAAACTGTAGTAGGTACTGAAGAGAGGGAAAAAACCCCAAACAGGCTCAGATGCAGCACCTGGGATGTGAGTTACTGTGCAACAGATGATACTGAATGCCTAGAGCAGAACTGTGTTATGTATCTTGAGTTCTAGACTAAATAAAATGGGTCCAGATAGTAGGTTTCTGGGCTACCAATATCCCTAACACGCTCTCAGTATTCCTGGATGTCAGGTTAGAGATCAAACAAATCAAACTATTTTCAATTCAATTCTTCTAATAAACAAAACTCCCCCTACCACCTGAAACGAAATCATCCCGATACCTGCAGTCAGATAAAGGATTATCAGCACAACATTATTGATAATTCCAAAGGACACATGCTCAGCTCTCACAGTTATTGAATCCTCCTGCCACCCATCCCTCAGAGGCTTCTGAGAAAAAGCCCCTCCCCCATAAATTTTTCTCAGAATCTGACGTGAGTATTTGGGAGAAACACAGAATCTGAGAGAGATATTTAATTCTTTTCCAAATTGACTTTTCAAGGAAAAATACCCAAAGATCCCCTTCTCCTAAGAACACAGAAGTAACTTACTAAAAACATAACCGGAAAATGCTGTCTGAACCTAAACAAAAAGATGAATATTCTCCTTGCAACCCTTCTGTGAGAAAAAATAGACAAAGTATTTGTGGGGAAAGAACACGATTCCATCTTTTATTTATTTCTAAATTATTAAGACACTTCAAAAAGAACTTAAATGTAACTTGCACAATGTAAAATTCTTCAAAGTCCTGACTTTGTTACTGGTACATAAACCCACTGTATTTTCTAATGAGAGCTCTGGCAAGGTTTGGATTTTACCATGTGCCCGAAAACAAAAGGTAGACATTTCTTTGGGATATTCTTCCCCTGTGTTATTAATATCCTGAGAGTATGTCTGCCATGGCTTGGCCCTACTTTTGTCAACATTTCCACGTTGAAGTAAAAGTTTTTCTACCCCATCCATGGAAATTGCCTTGTTTTCCCCATGAAGGAATATTTACCTGCCAAGGTGTGGAAAATTACTCCACACCAGTGACTTTTTCCTTCACGTGCACTGGACCTCCCTCCTCCAAGTGCCATTCATCCAGGAAGCAGGGTATGTTTATATTCAGGGAACTCATATGTCTGGCAAGAAACAGCATTCCAGGGCTTTTGCTACTGTTCTTTGCCTCTGCAATAAATTGAACCTCTACAAAACTGTGTTTGAAGCTATTGCTGAGATCCCAGCACTGGTGATCTTTAGCCCAGAGTGGTCACACACAGAAGGTCTCGCCGTCGTCACACACTTGGACACCCCCAGTCAGGAGAGTTCTGATCTCACAGTGACTGTAGGACGGCACAAATCATTCTATTAAAGGCAGATGGAAACTTGCTGTGGCTATTTTTGACAAGACAGGCTCAAGAGTTAAAGTGACATCATTTTCGGACACAACAGAAAGCAGCATCCACAGCTTAGAAAAAGTTGCTGTTGGGAGGAAGTTATTTATGTATAATTTCACAATTCTGCTATTTTTAACAGCTAATCCTGAATAAGTAATTTCTCTACATTTGTTTCCAGCTGTAAAGAATTTATCAGTGCCTCACTAACTCAGTTGACTTTATATTTTGCTCACAAATATTGTGGAGAGCTGAAGGGTCTATGGGCTCTAAGCTGGAAAATCCTGGTGTGCCCCCATCCCCTCTGTTCCCATGGATTTGGGATCTGAGACCCCAGTCCATGGAAACTTGTCTGCTTTCATTAAAAATCTGAACTGCCATTCCTTTTCTGTCTTTGACAGCATTTGCTGCTTTCAGTTGAGGAGAAAAATGTATAATCAAATTGTAACACTGTTTCAGTCAGATTAATAATTACAGGGTTATGCAACATTAACAATAGCGGGACAAGCAAAGCAGCCACATTAAATTTTAACAGCATTAAAAAGAGGGGAAGAAAAAAGATTGAGAAAATTTCAGTTCCTTTCTCTGTCATGTGTTCTTGTCATCGTCTTGGTTTTTTCTAAATTTAAAATACTGTAAGAATTTCTTCTGCAAGTGAAGTAAGAGGACAGCTAACAGCAAATCTTTCAGTTTCACGTGGTGATAAAGAAGGTGCACACCCCGATTCAAGACAAATGTGCAACTAAATACTTGCATTTTTTCCAGAACATTTAAGGAATGAGTTATTATATCGAAAAACATATTAGCTTTCTGGAAAGTCTTATTTTGAATAGTTGTGTGTAACTAAGTTTATTTAGTCTCAACACATGTGTCATCTTCACATACAAACCCCAGATCCATACACTACACTGGGATACTCGATAACTTGATTGGTTTATTTTTAAATCAGACATTTCTCTTCCACAGGACCAGGACACCAACAGTTAGCCCTGCAATAAATCATTGTCACACCCCATTGTTCTTACAAGGAGATTCCTTTTCTAGGGAAGCAGGTTTGGTGTGAGGAACTAAAAGACTGCTATGACTTGTTGTAACCCCTCAAGCAGCCGTGTGAACAACCAGGCAACACGTGGCTCTCACAGAGACTGGACAAGCTCCTGGGACTTTCTGCTGCTCTAATTTCTTTTAATTGCTAAACAAATATCAACATTTCTATATGCAAACTCCTATAGGCTGGTTTTGAAGCATGGTCACAAGATGGTCGATTTTCTCAAAGATTCAGTTCTATTTAAAAACCATCATATTAAAGTACGTACTACTGATATTTCATTAAAAAATAAATTCTGAAGGGACATCTGGATTACATCCAGTGCAGTGTAGTGTCATATAGTGCTGAAAAACAGGATAAGTCACTTCTTATGCAAAACTCCCACTGAAACCTTCTGAATCACCCTTAATCCAAAGGGGTCTTCAGTAGCCCAGAGCTTCCCACACTCTGTACTTCCTGCCCTTTGTGTTACAGAGGTGTGAACACCAGTTTCAAACCACATTAGCAAACTTAGAAACAGACTTAAAAATTCTTCTGCAGCAGCTGGGGTGACCCATCGGTGTAGGGGGATATGACAAGGACGAAAATAAACACAACCATAATCTAATTCCATCTCCCCCACCTAAACTGGCAGAGCTCAGGAGTTTGGGGCCTGGTTTGGATCTCTCACCTTCACTCTCTGCTATCAACAGGCTCCACACCAAACCACTTGCCAAAGCAGAAGCTGTTTTTCTTTACGATGGGAGAAGACAGTGTTAAACCTCATGGCACAACTTCCCCACCAAGGATGGGCTGGAAAAACCTGTGTGGAATGCTGTGCAAAACTAATACAGCTGGACATGGGCCTCATTCAAATTCCCGAACTGCTCCAGGTGTTAACTGGTGCTGAATTGGTTCATTTGGAAGCTGTGGAATACTGTGTACAGCTCTACACAGATATGGTCACTGAGGCAGACAAGATAATTTGGGGGCAAATACCGGCTCCTTTAAAAATACAAACTATTGATACTGAGATCACAATGATACATAAATTGAGCAATCCCAAGAGCTTCCTCCCAAGATTTGCATCTCAATGAAAGCAGAAAAAGTTGCCAATTCCCTGATGTTTGTCAGACACAAAGGCCCAGGATTATCAATGGGCTGCACTGTGAATCACAGCCCTCAACTGCAGTTTGGATCCTGCCAGTTGTATCTTTCTCTTCCTACCGGCTCTCGGATGTTAAACCACTACTGTAAGCAGTTCAAAAATACATTGTTGGAAAATTGTTAATGCCTCAGTCATTCAATGTCATTTTGAAGCTCCCTGGGAATTTCGATTTGCACAGCTTATTAGGATATGACCTTTCCCTTGATTTTTTTATTTTAAGATCAAGTTAAGATGAAATTTCCCCAGTGGGAGTTGCTGTGTTTCCTTCACAGATAAGGAAAAGAGAAATGGCAACTCTGTATAGAGACAACTTTCATACATTTCTACTTTACAGACAACTTTGTGGTCTTGACAGACATCCAAGGCATTCCTAGAGGTCGAGAGGAAAGTCATGCGGTATGTTAACTAAAAAAACCCCAGGAACATAACAAAGGTATTTCCCAGAGTCTTTCACCTTTTGTATTTTTTCAGGGCCATCTGAGCTTCGAGGAATTTGAAGGCCTGTGGAGTCCCTGCATCTGGCTGTGAGACAGAGCTGATTCCTAGAACACATTCCTGCTCCTTTGATGGGACAAGTACTACCGCTACAGCATTCCTTCTTTTTCTCCATCGTACAGATTATGTCTCACGAATTCACACACTCCAGCATTTCCATGCTTGTCACATTGGTGTAACTCCCACGAGATCCCGGGATCTCATGAAGCTGATTTAAAAGCAGGAGTTAGAAAAATCAATTCTCAGAATACCCCAAAGTTCCTGGGGGGGCAGTGAGAGCGGCTCCTCCTGAAGCTGATTCGGAGCAGCTAAAGAAGCCTCCTGCTCTCAGCTGTTCTCTCTCTGTGATGGGGGTTGGTTACCAATCAGCACTCACTGGTTTAAACACATATAGCAAACATTTTGAATAGCTTAAGACAGGGATATTCCAACACTTCTTAGTCTTTATATTTCTACGCCAAATGAGTTAAATGATAATGTGAACGATTTTGCTTTATATTTTAAAATTTTCAAAGGTCAAGATAGTAAAAACTATCAAAAAGGTAAAAAACTATTAATAAATTTTTGTTTAGGAGAAAATGACTTTCTCACTAAGAGTAAAATCAGTTGATCAACAAAGAGATCAAAAAGAATTCAGTATTTCACTTTCTGGATATTCCGGGTGAAAGTTTGAGGCATTAAGACTTTGCTAAGCAAACATCATTTTTACTCCACTACAGATACCAAAAGAAGAAAAGGAACTGATGATGAAATAAAATTAACTACTTTTTTTTTTAACTTCTCATGTAAGTAGCCTGGTGACTTATGTGTAGAACATTCATACATATGCCATGTGCCAATACAAAGTGATGCAGTGTAATACACATCCACCACTATCGGATTTGAAGGTCACAGCAATAACACGTCCAACAAAAGCCTCAAAGGCTCAGAGCATTCTGAAATCCCCTTCCACTAACTTGACGAGTTTCCCTGGTGTGCAGCTCTCAGGGAGTGATGCCCATCGCCCTCTGGACTCCAGCCTGAACAAAAGGGAGTCCTTAACATTTCCCACAAACAGCTGTGAACAGGGGGATCTCCCCATGAGTTACATTTGTATTTCCAGAACAGCCCTTGCACTTTTTTCTGACAAGAGATATGGATTTACCACCCTACCAGAGTCCAGACAGCCTTGGAATGGTTTGAAGACATGGGCAGGCCGTGGGAGTTAATTGGCAATTGATGCCAGGCTAATCTGTCTCTCCTGGGCAAGTACAAAGTCATTATCTACGTCGCCAGTGCAGGACCTCTCTGACACTGGTGTATCTACCGAGGGAGCAAACAAACCCCAGCTGATAGGTGCCTATCGCTGCAGACTCCACTCATGTCATCTGTACTCAACTGCCCTGCAGACAAACCCACCACGAGTCCAGGAAAATGGTACTAACACAGGAAGAAAAAGGTTCCAAGCTGAAAACCCCGACAAATTGACAGGAGCACTGCAAACTTCTGGGAGGAAATCTCTTGGATAATATCATTTCCAATAACAGTGTATCAGCAGGCGTGTTTGAAAAGTGATTCACCAGAAATTGTGTATGTTTCTGGGCCCTGGTGACACACTCTCAGTGCAGATGCTGAGTGTAAGCACTAAAAGTTTATTTGCAGAGGGCAGGACTGAACATTTCATGCGAACACATTCAGGCCATGATAAAGAGCTTTGTCTCCCATTAGTAATTTAAAGGATTGTGATTTGGTACTCCCAACACACCTACAATTGAATTCCTCAGTCATAAAATCACTAGTGCCAAACAAGTTCTGATATCTTTTATCAAGCCTCTTTTTTTCTTGTCATTTGTTAACATATTTCTTACGGAGCTTTTCTTTTTTTATGGATACATTTGCTTTAGTTATAAATTAACCCTGGAATTTACTCTCCCAGAGGCCACAAACTGCTTTTTTATTCCCTTGGAAAAGTTTCAGGCTGTATGAATTTATGATTTGAAACCATTTTGAGTAAGAGTTGACGCTTCAAATACAGAGGAACACAATTCAAAGGATTGACAAAGTCGTTAAGGATAAACTGGAAATGTTTAGATGCTTTTCTGGGCCTTGTGCTCTGGAAGGCAGGATTAATTTACCAGAAGGGAACAGATTTCCCCGTGGGATTGCTGGTGCTTCCGGTTCCCTGTAGTAAAATATTAAGATACAGCCTCATCCTGAAAGGTCTTTCTAAGAAGTTCCATATTTCAGTGGCTCCTAAATTTGGCCAGCACACCCCAAAGGTATGTGGAATACTTCAAGTTTTGAAAGATATTATAGAGCATCAATATTTGTTTAACAGATTGATTCAAATAATACCCACTAAAAACTAATTTTTCATTTGATAATGTTATATATCTTTGATAATTTTTAATTAAATAAAAAAACATAAAAAAGAATCAAGGTTTATAATATTCACAGTTTCCCATTGTGTCTTTTTTGGCCTCTATCTCTTCAACCCAAGAGCTTTGGAAAGCATTGGCTTTTTTCAGCTACAAGGTAGAGGAGTTTTAACACAATGTGCTGAAATGGTTGTTGGTGTGACCACTACAAGGGCAACAGTTTGAGCTCAGCTTGTAAAACACAGCAGAAAATCCAAATGAAAAGATCCAGGACAAGTTAATTAGTTCTACTGTTCAAAGAACTGTTTGTATAAGGACAGAACAGGACTTTCTAACAGCCAGGATGATTCACTCACTGTTTCCTTTATTTGTCCTCCGTTACTCTGAGCTTTGTTACAAATCATTTAAGTCTGAGAAATTGAATTTGATGGTAACACACCAGATATCCATTTTTTGAGGGATTAATCCCCATCTTAGCAAAGATTTTCCAAGGTGGAGCAAATGTGAAAAATACGCCCTCAAGACACAGAATATTCTCGCAGAACTCTGCATTTCTGGGTGACGCCTCCAGTGCAGATGCTGAGGTCGTGTGCTGCTCACACCACATGGATCCTGAGGCCATGAGAGGGTTTGGGCTGGATGTTAAAGCCCATCCAGTGCCACCCCTGCCATGGGCAGGGACACCTGCCACTGTCCTAGGCTGCTCCAACCTGGCCTTGGACACTTCCAGGGATGGGGCAGCCACAGCTTCTCTGGGCACCCTGTGCCAGGGCCTGCCCACCCTCACAGGGAAGAATTCTTTCTAATATCTAATCTAAACCTCCCCACTTTCAGTTTAACCAGTGTGAGGTGGGTTAAAAATTACACCGTTTGGTTTTTAAAAAATTCCTTTAAAAATGACTCTTTAATTAAGTAAAACCAAAGGTATTGAGGAGCCCTGGGGTATTTTCCCTATATAAATAAATACCACAAGCGCTTTCCCCCATCTCTAGTTTTCCATATTCAAGACCTTCTTCAAGCCCTTCCCATATTCAGATCCTTCTTACAAAGGTAATCAGAGCTTCCTCCTCTAAATGCTATTTCTGAGATTTCCAATCAGTTACTTGGAATTGAAATATTAGAATTTTCATCTTAAATGATGCTCTGAGTCTCTGAATTATAACATTTTTATTAGGAAAGCAATGTCTCATGCTCTTGAGAAACCCGATAACTTATTCTGTATTTCTTCCTGAAAGCTTCACCTCTTCAAATACCTATGAAAGGTTCTGGATGTCCCTTTTTTAAGTCTCAATGAAATGTGGTGTTTTCTGCTCCTTTAACTGAATCAGTGATCACACAGCTGAAAGGAGTTTAACAGTCAATTTTTACAACAGAAATGAAGTTTAAAATAGTGGCTACATCGTCAAATATTTTAGCTCTCAAATCTTAAATTCTCAAAATTAGACTCACAGAATATTCTAAATTGGAAAGGAGTTAATGTTTCTGGCTTTCTATTTCATTAAACAACGATTAAAAACCCATTATTTATTTATTGGCTCTCTTTGGGCCAGTCTGAGACGGTGAGTGTGGGGCAGGCTGCCCTCAGCACCATCAATTACACCTGAGCAGAACCATCTACCCTCACACCTTGTGTACACATTTCATAACTTTGTTTGCCCTGGGAGCTTTCACTGCAGCCAAAAGGAATTTTCAGAGCAAACAAGTTGTAATGTTTTCTTTACAGGTGAGTTACAATGTTAGTTGTCTATGGGATAGATAGTAGGATAGTAAAAATTTCAAGACATTTTTCAGAGCAATGACTCCATCATAGACAAGTATTTCACTAACAGCTGCTCAGGACAGAGGTATAAAAAAAGAATTTTGCCATCACACCACAGGCTCTGATAACAACTTGTTCCTTCACTATGGATTGGGGAAAAAAAATTAGGAGTCTTTTTAAGATTTTGGGGTTTATGTTATGTGCCCTTTGATTTATTTACCTCACAGAGAACACAGACTAAAATGACTTATAGATATTTTTCTTTTCATAAAATTCCAACCTCTGCTTTGCCAAATACACAACTTCCACTCCTTTCTTGTATGCCATAAACCCTCAAAGCTACAAAGATCCCCATGTTATAAATCATAATTCTTTTAGAGCCAAAATTCAAGGAATGGAACATTAAGCACGGATCATCTTGCTCCGTAGGCAGGAAGAAACTTAAAAAGAAATGACGTTCAACAAATGTGAGAGGCATTTCAGCTGATTTAGTTCCAGTTATACCAATAAACTAAAGAGCACCAGGACTCTCACTGTGGCCACGCTTGTTCCACTCATCATCAGCCTCTCTGCTGTCAGAACCAGGTGCCAATACATGAACGGCCTGCTGCAAATGGTGCATGGCCCATGGTGACTCCCAAAGTATTTCTGGGAAGTGATTGAATGGCTCTTAATTGGCTGAGCTAAAACTGGACCAGGGACAATTCTAAGAACTTAACAATTTCCCCATCCACTTCCTGTGCCCAAGTTACAGCACTTTTTGATTTACTGGTGTGATTTTAGCCTTTGTGCTCAATCAGGCCTCTCTGAGACCAGGGAATACGTAATTGCTTTGGGGGGTTGTTTTGTTTTTCTTCAAATTCACCCAGTTATTTAATTGTGAATACCCTTTCCTTCCTCAATGCAGTCCCAGTTTCTGCCTGGACGCTGGCAATGCCTGCAGTGGGTACTCCCAGCTTTTAGGAGCTCTGAAGATGTTCACCACCAGTGGCAATGGGAAGAAGGTTCTAGAACCCTCAGAAATCTCACCAAACATGAATTTCCTTTGTATGCTGTGTTACTGGGCACTAATGCAAGATGCAATGAACTACTTTTTTACCATTCCAAGTACTACTTGTACTTCATTTCAAGGAAATATTGCATCCGTGCAAAAAACCCTGAAGAGATGGAAAGCTCTCATACAAGTTCTCCTCTTGATACTCAGTCCGGCGAAGCAAGTAAAATGATCAAATCCTTGTGACTGGCGTTTAACAGAGATATTTACTCATCTATCTTCATGACTCATGAAAACAGAAGAAATATTTTGTTGCTTCAAAACCCCACAATATAAAAATGGCAATACTTCCAGCAAACTGGAGCCTGCTCAGTATTTTCCTCATCCTCTGCTCCGAGAACACTTCACAACAGACTGGATACAATAAGCACCTCAAAATCTCCCTTGGCTTCCAGGAACCCTGTGGATGTAGAGGAAAACCCACTGTTCATCAGCTGGACTGCACAGGACCAAGGGGCAGGAGGGAAATCCCATGCGGTCTGGCAGTAACTCTGCCCAATGCAACATTCCTCAATCGATTTTCCAACCTTTTTCCTCTGTTTTAATTTCAGAAACTCTTATTTAGATGTTTTCTTGAAGGAGCTGTACCACAGCTTATATGACACCCTGGAATCACACAGCAGTGCTAGTTAGTATTTAGCCTACATTGTCTTTATTTAATTTCCATATTCAGAGCTAAATGAATGCTCTATCACTCCCACTGTTTTGAACTCCAGAGAATTCCTTTCTTCCACAGAGTAACTGCCAGGTATAATTACTACATTCATTAGCCCTTCCTGGAGTAATTATCAGGAAAGTGGCAACCATACCAGCATCAATTTCTTCTTCCTCCTTGCTTTTTTTCCTTTCCTTCCAGGACAATTAGAGTTTCTCCCTGCTTTGTCTCTCCCCTTACACTGTGTCTCCCCAGTTATTCACCTCCAGCCTCTTCCTCCCTTTATTCTTCCCTTCAAAATGCAGCTCAGGGCAGGGAAGGGAGGGATTGTTTCACTATCTCCCTGTTTTCATGCTACCGATCCATTGTGGGTTTGTTTTTCAATTTAAATCCATTCATTATACGCAGCTCGGCAGTATTTCATCAGTGACGACAAGAGTCACCCTCCCGTGTAAGGGTCAGGCTCGGGCAGCAATTCCGAATTGCCACACGCAGCACAACATTGTGCTGTGCCTTCCTGTGCGCGGCTGGGGGAGGAGACAGGAATTGGTGGCCAGGCTGCGTCAGAGGACGTGGTCACCCCGCAGCTCAGCCAGGCGCAGTGTGCAGAGCATTGTTATTGTCAACTTACCTCGGGCTGCGGCGGGATCCACTGCCCGCTCGGCTGTCCCCAGGGACAGGAAAGCTGTCACTTGCTGTTAGCATATCAGACAGTTCCTGTTCTCAGAGGAGTCATAAATAAAGCGAGATTTAAAAAACAGAGCAAACTTGGGCAGAAAAAGAACAATGAGCAGGAATGCCAAAGCACGGCGAAAGACCACGTTACAGCACTGTCAGCATATCTCAAACCAAGAAAAGCTGAACATCTCAGGAGACACCAGAGACAAGAATTCAAAATCAAGGGGGTTCCAGCAGCAAACTTCGAACTCGAGAAGGAAATTCAAACAGCTGTATGTTTAAAAGCAATTTCCCCATTTTTGAATACTTTCTTTGGCAAACATAAGAGAAGCTAAATTAATAAAGAGAAACAGCAGCTAGAGCCAATCTTCCCGCTGCCTTCTTTCGAAATTTCCTTTAATTAATTAACTTAGTTAATTCATTTCCTTTCCTGATAGTCATTCTGGACAGCTTTTCCTCTTTTTCTTCAAATTTCTTCTCTGCTGGGCCTTCAAAATCCCACATTGGCCTTAGATCCCTGCCTTAATCCACCACTGCAATTAATCTAATCACACTGCACACCAGTAGGCTCTATTAAGATTAAAGATAATCTCACTATTTCACAAGATTAGAGAGCCAGAGCCAACCTTAACATTGCACATTACGCCACCTATTCTGCATACATTTTGTTTCATGAATATTTTCATTTGTAAAGAAGCAGAATGCTGCTGGTAATATTATCCTTTAAAAACAGGATGAATAAAATTTATAGAAATCAGGTTTCTGCGTTTTCACTGATCTCTCCCCTACTCAGAATTGGCACTTGATGACCCAGAGCAAGAATGGAAAGAAATGCACGTGACTTCCACATCCCCAGCGTTACATCACGAAGGATGAAACAGCAGGTTATGGACAGCTCAGAGCTGCTCTGCTGTCTGCAATTCTTCCCTTGCACAAAAAAGCCTTTCCTAACAAAACTGTGACTCATGAAAAATGTGACAGATAGGAACAGGACAAGGAGAACAGGCATAGACTCAGCTCACAGAGGGATCTGCTGTTGGGAACTCTGGGGGCTTTATATAAATTAAAATGTGAAGGGAAGTTTGTGGGGAAAATGTCTCTTTAATGTTCTATTTATGGTTTAACATTGACACATTTTCCATGGCTACAAGAACATCTCTGTGTTGCAGTTAAAATGGGTTCTTGATACTGATGGGTTTCCCAGTTGAGCACTGTCAAGAATTCCTGCCCACGCCAACTGTGCTGTAATAACTATTTCTTAATAAATCAGTAATCCTGATCTAAGAAAATAATTCCCCAAATGTCATTTGTGTCAGACAGTGACTTGCATAACTTGATGTTTTATCCTGTCCAACCTGGGGAAAACCTAAACCAGTGCAATGATTTCAGGTGGGTATTTTATACAAGGGCTTGGATTACTGTAAAAGACTTGAAGCTAAACAAGATCTTGTGAATAGAATAAATATCCACCACACCCAATTTCCCTGGGTAAAGGTATCCAGGCATTTTGCATTGTCGTAATAATGAACAGTACATTAAAGCCATTGTTAAAAACCGGAATATTTCAAAGTAATTTTTGAATATTCACTTTTTCTTTATATTTCAAATTCAAGACCTGTCTTAATAAACTTTTGCAATACTAATTTTGAAACTTATTCTGTAGTTAATTGTAACAACTCATACTTAGATGAGATCTTTACTAAATACTCTTCTCCAGGCCAATTTAGCAATTCTGGCAACAGTTTTAGTGGAAATGTAAAAACAGGGGAAAAAAATCCAGGAAAATAAACCTTTTAAACCGTCCTTATTTTATTCAGAGAACTGATTTAATGTGAAACTCTTTTGTTCTAAATAAAGCTTAAACTCTCATCTTGTTTATCATCTCAAGCCATCTTCAGCAACAGCTGGAAATTCTGAAAGTGAAAGCATATTTGCAGAACTTTTGTTTCCACACTCTTTAATGATGTTCTAAGCAAAACTCTGAAAGTCTGTACCTTAATGAGTGTCTTGCATTACACACTCATTTGTCCAAGTCTATTTATGTCGCCAGTTACTGTGTGATATTTAAAAGCAATAAAGCACCACCCTGCTTTTATTAATATTTCTAATAATCCCCAACCTCGATCCCTGGCATGCCTGGATGCACAAACAAGATATTTGCATTTAAGTGCAAATGATGGCACCTGGGAGTGACGACAGGGAGAAATACAGTCCAATAAAACCCTCCCAGAGCTTTAGGGACTCAGTGCAGTAATTCCATCCACTCTCAGGGATCGGAGGAACTGCTGCATCAGTGGGGACGTGCAAAAACTTTGGTTTGGACTTATCAAAAGCTAGAAAGCAAATAGATAATATATATTCCCCTTACTCTGAAGGGAATGAGACCCTTGAGCTGTGGCCTCTTTGAATTTCTCGTGTTTCCATTCAATATGGTCCTGAATAAAGTTAGAGAATACAGATAAACTCTGTGTAAATAAAGCAACCTTTTGCCCTCATGTACTTCTGTACTTGCTTATCTACAGATTTCTCTGGGTGTAACTGAAAATAAAATTTTGGTTTTTTCTTCTTTTTTTTTTTTTTTTTTTTGTATTCATAGGTAGGATTAAAAATCAATTTAGCAATACACCACATAATAACAGGTTTCTGTTAAACTCAGAAACTGAGATTCAGCATAAAATATTGTAGCTGAAATACCACTGCAGGGAACAGTAATGTCAAGGAAAACATATTCAAGATGAAAGGATAAACTCTCAGTTTTATTTACTGTAGACATAAAAAGTCAGGACCTAAACCTACCATGAGGAAATATGTACATTATGAAAGGCAGTAAACAGAAGTGGCTGCATTTTTCCACAAGCCCCCATATTAGATAGCACCACAAAGCACCAGGTCTAGGTAGTAAAACCTGTTTTTCTGACCACCCCTACTAGAAGAGCTTGGTGTGAGTGTGAAAGCCTGTAATTAACATTTTTCTTTTCATAGTTCCTTTTTTTGGTGCAACAAAGTGACTCTTTTGGTAGCCTGACATTTCTCTCCAACCACCATGGCTGAGCACTGACTTCAGAGCAATAATAAAATATTCTCCCAGCACAGAGAGTAAAGCAGTACCTCAGTCTATTTGTATACAGATAAAGTTCAAAGCCTCTCAAACTGCAAAATTGCTGCTACACAGCCACAAATAGTTGCAGCAGTTACACAATATCTCTGTTCAATAAATCTAAACAAACACACAAGTACTATGGACTTATAATGCAATATTATAACATAAAATCCCATTTTATGCAATGCAGTGTAATCACATATTGTGTAAAAAGTTTAAGACAAAACCATAATTCTGGGCAGGACTACTTTGTGCAAGGATGAAATTCTCTCAAAAGAAAGGCTTAAATTCAGCGGAAAAGCACAAGATGCAGTAAGAAAACTCCAGTGCTCCGACTTATCCTACATGAACATTCCATGACAGCCAAAAGCCTTTGGATGAAAATAACGTATTTGGGATTTTATACACGGATAGGGGTAAGTTAGAGGAATCACAGCCAGAGTTCTCTAAAAATGTATAGGATTCTGGCAAAAGGGAATCTAAAACATGCCACAATCAGATCTGTGATGAAGAGGAGAGACATGAGTCCCCATGGAGCCCATGAAATTCCAGCAATCCGTAACCAGTACAAAGTACACCATTTTCCTCCCTAACAGCTGCCCTAAGACCAAAACTTGAACTCACATCTAATTCGAAGGTCTAGAATAAACCAACACCGACTGCAATATCTGCATCAAAATGTACTCATTTCAATGTATTTCACTGAAAGGATCACATGAACTCCAGTCTGAAGGGCAGATAAATATACTCCTCCTGCTACACTGACATTTCTTATATAATTTAAAGACAAATCTGTGGGATTTTTGCTGTAGTGTATATTCATGGTTATTTAATTTCAGGCCTTGAGTCTCCCTGAGCAGGCAGCAGTTCCTCTGGAGTCAGACCTTGCCTTCTCAGCACACTAAACCCACAGACGGGTAGTGATTCGGTAGTGGTTGTGTGGGAACAAACTGTGCACAGGACAGAATCTCTGTCACCACACAGATTGCAAACCTGACCCTCCTGAAAGGGCACATCCACCTCAAGGAAGCTGGGATTTCTTTTCTAGGCTCTGTGAACTTCTCAGTAACCCAACAGCTTTTTGATACCGCGCAGTGTTCTGTGTATCTTCAGTTGGGGTATTACCCAATATTTATTATCCCCTGTTATCAGCAGTTATTTGTAGCCTTTCAGCATTGCTGAGAGAAGTAGGAAACCCTTCTCCAGCACAGGGTTAATGCCTTCCCCACACACACATCCCCTGCAAGGATGTGCACAGCCCCACAGGGATGTTCCCCTCAGCAGCCACCAAGTGCTCCCGTGCCCGACCGTGCTACGTAAGCTTTGTGTTTTTGAAATTGCTAATTATCAACCAGCACAGTAGACTCTGGGATTCGTAACTGGAATTCCTAGACTTTGTCCTGAATGTGCAGCCTGCAGAGTGTGGAGGTGATCTGCTTAGTCATGGGGAAAGGGGGTGGCTTATGCAAGTCCACAGAGCATCATCTGCTTGGCCATTCCAGAAACGCCCGGCCCGGCTGGGGAGGCAGAGCCTTATCTTTCCCTTTCTCAGCAGGGTATTTTCATTATTGACAGTGAAAGCTGCTGAAACTTCCAGGTGAGAACAGCTGGATTTAAACAACAGGGCACTGCTTACAAGTTGAGGTGGTTTTTGCTGTAAATTTGAGGATTTATTACACATATACCTAACTTTTTTTTTCCATAATGCATTTGTCATAATGCAGATTAGAATCTATTACCATTGTAAGAATCTATTTCTGCGGTAAGCATAAATCAACATACAGAAATTTTAATTTTTTTGCATCCATCTCCCCTCCTATAATGTGTCCCCGCTGTGAATGTGTAGCTGTTTGCACTTTCCTGTCATAGATCACATTGCATTAAGGATAAGGGCAATCATTTCATTTGAGTGAGTAACGACACGGCCCCAATCTTGACTGGGCTGCTGGGTACTACTGCAACACAGGTAATTAAAAATATCTATATAGTTCATGTATCATGAATTTTAATTGGAGAATGATGTCATTGTTTAGTTCAATTCTATAGAGTGGTTTATGAGAGGGCAAACAGGCCAAATAACACGTATAATGGAAGGTGTGGGTGGAGTGGGAGAAAAATGGGAACATCATCAAATTGACTCAAGTTCTGCACAGGTTTTCAGGTTTTAGACAGGAAGACTGCAGGCCTTGGGGGTTCCTCCCCCCCCTCTCCTCTCAATTTAAAGAACAAGAGTCTACCATAGTTTGGTTATATTTTTGCTTTGTGAGAAGAGCCGACAACTTTGTAGCAACAGGCAGAGGAGAATTCCATGTTGCAGTGGAAGACCTGATGCTGAAGTAGAAACTTAGCCTTTCCTAGGGTTGCCACAGGCCATTTTTCCATCATATCTCCTCAAACCTGCAAGACCTGCAGCAGCCCAAGCGCCACTCACCACAGGGGTGATAATTTGTTCATCACCAGTTTTCTACCTTGGCACCTGAAAGCAGGTACAACTGAAAAAGAATGGACTACCCTGCATTTCAAAAAAAAACACAACTGAAAAAAACCCTGGACTTCCCTTAGTATAAAATAAAAATGGAGGGGGGGGGACAGACAAAAGAAATACAAGAGGTTTAGCATTTAATGTAGCAACCAATTTACATTTCATGTTCCTGAGAATCTAAATATCAGAAGATATTTTGTCTCACGGCTCTTTCATTTTTCATTCTGCCTTGGAAGAATCTCCACAGGGAAAAAAAGGGGGCAAGGAGGAGATTTTTTCCCCCCAAGTGTCTGTACCAGGCAAATGAAATCCTTAAGAACTGACCTGTTAATGGGGAATCCCAACTTCTGATTGTGGCAGGGGTGTGTGTAGGGCTGCAGCACAACCATGTTCTCTGCCTTTGGATTATTTCTAGCTTTTGCTTTTCTTAGTTCACAAAGAATGTTTGGCATAAAGCACCTGAAAAATGGATCCCTGCTGTTAAAAAATATATACCATTATGGAAATACAGCATGGAATAATTAGCACTCATCATCTAATATCAGCCTAAATTTAATAAGTCTATCAGTGATTAAAAAATTAAACTAGAAGCAGTAGCTAAGTACGGTATCCATGACTTCCAAAGAGCCTAGCATGGAGAATTCATAATTGTATTATAATTTCTCTTGAGTAACTGCACTAGAAAGTGTTTTACTGCATGGCAGAGGAGGACGAAGGAACAATCCTTGGGACAAAAGCTCGGAAAAGAAACTCAGATTCGGAATATCAAACACAGGCAACTGGAGATCCACAACTATGCTAAAAAATGGCCAGTAAATATATTCAATTCCATCTGAACAGATTATATCTAAAAAAACCCTTGAGGGCCTCACCAACCAAGGCAGAAAAGTATTAAGAATACTTTTCATTATTTTGTCCAGCTTTGTACAAGACAGAGTTTTTGTTCTACTTTTAAACTTCCCCTTGTTTTTACAATACTACTTTTATCAAAATTAATTTTATCAGGCATTGCTGCAAGTAGAAAATTACACTGACAGCAATTGAAGCTGTGCCTAAATTTATGTTATTGACTTAGAAATGGACTTCTGGTTATTTAAAGAGTCCCCAGAAGAGTCAGATTCAGCAGCAGTGTTGATAGTGGGTGTTTTATCAGCACCACAAGGAAGGTTAAAATAAATATTAAAATATTCTTCAATTAAATGCTAAGATTTCACCACCTTCACTTTTGGGGAGAATTTTGTGAGAATTCATTACATGAAATATAAACCGGGGGGAAAAAAGCATTATTTGTATATTCTGTATTGTGATGGAAGTTTCACTGAATGTTGTTGTTTAATGTATCACATTATCCAGGAATTTGACATTGAGGCATTCCTAAGAACTACATATTATCTTAAGGCTGATTACAAGTACATCATCTCTGAGCCACTGCCAGTCAGTGAGATATTTCAAAAACTGATGTCTAAGAATATTCAAATTCAAAAGCTGCCGGTGTAAAAGTGCCTTTAAATTATGTTTCTGATAGGTTATCATTCAAAGTCCATGCCAACTAGTTTTTTCAGCCCTCTCTCCCCTTGACAAGTCCATGCTTATGTTGTGCCACATGCCTTAACACACTGCTAGGAGTGATTTCTTATAATCTCATAATTAAATCTCTAAGCAATTTTTGCAGTGATTTTTTTTACCGTGACAGCCAAAGAGAATCATGATGTCAAACACATGACTTCATGCAACAAATTCTGATATTCATGGGAGCACAACATAGGAAAGTTCTTTTCAAAGGGGAGCGCTGTGTATCCTGTGTCCCAGCCCCTGCGTGAACGCTGTGTATTTGTAGTTAACTAGTAACAAATCATAGTAACCTTTTAAAAGGTAAATTACTTATTACATTACAGAATACTTGGTACCAGGAAAAACAAAATTATAGGCATTTGTAAATGGACTCACGTTCCACAGCAAAACCTCCTTCAGAGATGGGGCAGCAAGTCAAAATACAAGGTTGATCAAACCCCTAGTTATGTCAAGGAGAATTATAACCGATCCCTCTGATGAAGAGGAACTTAGACTCCACAGTACCTGAAGAAATTGATAATTTCCTGAGCTTTTCATCAGAACAAATACCAGCCTTACATCACTGATACGTATTAATAACTGCATCCCTGTTCAGTCAGCGCGGTACTGTCGCGTGTACACAGTGTCACAAAGTTACAACACCACAGGAACTTGCACTCTCTAGCTGCAGAATACCCTGGAGAGAAATGACACCAGGAAGATTACAAAACACCCCTGCGAACCTGAGTGAGGCATGCCATCAAGACACAACACATTTCAACACAGCATCCTAGGTGTTGCAGGCTCAGAAAGGCTCCCCGACATTCTGCGATTGAGAAATTTAAAACAAAAAAAAGAAAAGAAACCAAAACCCAACCCCAACCCCAGGCCGTTCATTCATTCGGGGCAGGCGCCAGGTGAGCCCGGCGCTGTCGCCGCTCGTCCCTCGGGCGGGCACGTCCCGCGCTCTGCCCCCGCAGCGGATCCGTCCGTCCAGGGCGGCAGTCACCGCTCCAGCCGCGGACCCTCCGGTGCAGCACCATGGACACAGCGCCCGGCGCTCCGGGAGCGGCACCTGGATGGAGCGCGGCCGGGGCAGCTCCGGGCCCCGCATC
>WEKX01026975.1:0-14677 GCA_013390025.1 Pitta sordida | reverse complement strand
AGGAGGAAAACCAGAGAGGCCAAAGCTTGTTGCCCCCCTTCAAACTTAGTTTAAGGTCTTGCCAATGAGTCTTGCCAGCCCTCGGGCTAAAACCCTTTTACCCCTATTTGATAGTGACTGCAGTCTTGCAAATGGTCTAAGCTGTATTTTAAAAACCTTCTCAGTTTTTAAATAAAGTTATTCTCCTTTAATAATGTAGCACATTGATTAATAATTATGCAGGGAACACATCATATTGATACTGTTATAGGTATTGTTGACTTCAGCGTCTGATTATACATTATTTAGTCAAGAACAATTACATTTACAAAAGCTACACTGAATCTCATGACGAGAGTACATGACAAGGGTATTGAGATGGTTATTTAAGCCATTTTTTCTTTAAGTAGGAAGCTTCATGGGCGAGAAAGTACTTGTGCTATCTGTAATGTAGTCCTGCCAGTTTTACAAATTAAATGCATGTAGCTTGCCATAATTCCTTTCATGAATTTATATTTTCTCTAAAATGGGCTACGGGAAGGATGAGCATGAGATAGGATAACTTAATAGTTGAGAGAGCGAGTGAGAAGGAGAGAAAGTAATTTCAATATTATGCTATGCCTGCTGGGCTGGATTTATTAAAATAGTCACAAGTTTTCTTCTCCTATAGTTAATCCACATCTGTGAGTGTCCTGTGCAGCATCCTTCCAAGTAATATGTGTTCTTATTTGGTTCATTAACTTCTCTTTTAGAGGACAATGTTATGTAGTTGACAGCAAGGGAGTTTGTAAAGAAAAAAGACAGATAAGCATTAAGAGCTTTCATACAGGAAACAATAGGATTAGATTTATTTTTCACACAGGCTACTTTGCAAAAGTCCAAATGTATCCAGTACCCAACTGAGGAGATAGACAATTTGTGTTCTTTATATCCTGTTTACCAGATGTTATCTGTTATTCAGTAAAACACAGTTTCTATAGCAACTGTAGGAAAATATGGTGCATATATGTAGTATAAAACTAAGAAATTAAAAGTACCAACTCCAGTATATCTGGGAAAAAAAATAGGGACAAAGCACCTTTCATAAATGTAGATGCACAGATATCAGCCTGCATTTATATCACAGTATCACAATATCACAGTGTTGATAAGGTTGGAAAAGACATTGAAGACCATCAAGTCCAACCTATAATCCAACTAAAACCTAACAACTGTAACATCTACATTGTGGCCCTCAACACCTCATCCAGTCTACCCTTAAACACCTTCAGGGTCAGCGATTCAACCACGTCCATGGGCAATGCATTCCAATGCCGGATCACTCTTTCAGTGAAAAGCTTTTTCCTAATGTCAAGTCTAAACCTCCCTTGTTGGAGCTTAGAACCATGACCTCTCNTTGAAAACCTCTCCCATCCCATTTGACAATGAATCTGTGAGGGACGCCTTTGAGGATTTTGTTGTGGTGGTAGCTATACCTTCTTCTCTCTCTCTTTCTCTTTCCTTTCACCCTTTCATCTATTGCGTTGCCGCTTTACGGGAACTTTAATAAAGTTTCACTGTTTGATCCAAGCTAAACCCTCTCTTGGAATTTGGTTTTGCACTCTGAGATCCTGCAAACAAACCATCATGTGTCCAGCATATCTGACTGGACCATGACAGCCTCCTCTTTTCCAGACTAAACAGACCCAGCTCTCTAAGCCGCTCTTCACAGGGCTTATCTTCTAGCCCCTTAATCATCATTGTTGCCCTTCTCTGAACTTGTTCCAGCACCTCAACATCTTTCTTAAACTGAGGGGCCCAGAACTGGACATAATACTCAAGATGTGGCCTAACCAGTGCCGAGTACAGGGGAAGGATAACTTCCTTTGTCCTGCTGGCCACACCATTCTTGATGCAGGCCAGGATGCCATTGACCCTCTTAGCTGCCTGGGCACACTGCTGGCTCATATTGAGTATGTGAGACAGTGTGTTTTTGGAACTTCTCAATGCATGCATAGTTCACCTGACTCACTTTTGACAAAATAGAAAAGATGACAAAAGTATTTAATAATCTAATATATTTGTATTTGTAGAAATTTGCACCGAGTTCATCTGAGATTGAAATCTAAGCCAAAGACATGTTTCCTCTCCACTCATTCAGAAAAACCCAAGATAAACAGATCATGAAAGGAGGAGCAGAACATCTTAGGTGGCAACCAAAGAGAGATTGCTGCCTAATTACAGCCCTGGTAACAAAGTCTGCAAAGGAATGTGAAATATTTGATTGTATGATGTAATTAAGAGTTTCTGTATTTGATCACCTGCCAGTGATATAATAATGTGATGTGCATTGAAATAGTAACTGAGATAGTGTCCAAAAACTCCTGCAGTGTGGAAAACCCCATGATTTATAACACAGAAATGACAGTTTTATCTTGCTGCTGTTACTTAATATTAGTTCACATAGACTGAATCTGAGTTAATACACCAGAACTTAAAGGGAAACGTTTTAGCAGAGGTCAAAACACTGGAAAATAATAATGATGAAAAAAATAAGACTTTGGAAGGGATGCCTTGAGGGGACTTAGCTGAGTTTTAAGAAACACCGTATATTTAAATAATTTTCAACCCTAATGTATGACAAAAAGACAAATGTTCTTGTCTACATTTGGAGTAACAAGAATTCTTCTGCAGCTTTGTTTCTTTTTTAGTTCTTTCTTTTTTTTCTTTAACCCTATAGAATTAGAATGTCTCCTAGGTGAAACTGGAGAAAACAATACTTTAAGAGCAGTACTTTCATACAAAGATACAATACTTTCATTCACTTGAAATATCTTATTACCTCTATTTTTTCTACGTGTAAGGACAGAGTAGGTGATAATAAAATGTGGTATGTATATTTAGGAGAAGATATTGCCTTTTATAGTATTTAGACAACCAAAAATCACACTAACACAATAATGCCGCTAACACACATAATGTCACTTCACGTACACACTGGATTTTAAAAGAACTTAAGTGCCAGTCAGACCAAACCCAACATTTGCAGGAGGGCTGGCTAAGGCAGTCAGGTCAGCTGCTGTGCATGGATATGACAGATTAATTTGCTGTTAGAAAGTCAAAAAAGGATTCCCAGCCATTAGCCCCATGCTCAGCAATTCAGACAAGATGTTTTGGAGGCTAAAGTTGGAGCCACGAAGAGCACTGTGTGCCATAGATGTGTTCTCCCAGAAATAGACACCGTAATTCTATCTCAGTTTTAAGTTAAAGATAAATGCATGCCAGAATTAAGGGAGTATCCCTTTCTGGATTCATATATGCAAAAGACCCATGTTGCTGCCCCAATTGTCTCCAAAGAAGAGAGAATAATATTTATTCGATTTAGCTGGGGCATTATATGTTTCCTACCCCTGGAGCAGGATGGCAAATCAGATTGGCTCTGACAAAGTGAAGCAGACTCATTGTGGCTATGAAGTAAGGGTAAGATTTCAAAAATTGAAATATATTACAAAAGAGGATTGAAATTCAGGTGAATATCCTAGTAAATGAATGAACCCAAAAGTAGCTTTGCATGTACAGATGGCCACTTTTTTGCAAATATTGATAGCATCATGCTTCGATGCCTGGTTTTCTTATTCAAATATTGGTTCTGAGAATGTAAAAACCAGTGCGCACGCAGTCCTTTGCTAGAAATCTGATACACTGACGGTTTGGCCTTTAGTGTACTTGTGTTTAGTAGCAATTATTCATTTCCCAGGGCAGACCTTTTATAGGAATTTTTTAATAGAAAAAATAAAAGTCCTTCATATGAAGTTTAGTGCTAATATTAGACACCAAAAGAGCATCTAATGCAGAGGTAGATTTCTCCCCCTCTTTTAAAAGTTTTATCCCCCATCCACATTATAGACTAGATTAATAATTTAATAGACAGGAGAACCATGATCTCTTTATGTGTTTGGTTCAATCTTTATACCTTTACATGTGTACAATATATATAAAATCCTATTTAGAACAGGAAATATGCAGAATTTACCAACGTATATTGTATAGTTGGTTATTTTTTCTGAATGCAAAATCAGGAGCTAAGAACAAACATTATTACATTGTCTCTCTACCCTTTGTTTCTCCCTTAGGCAAGCTGGTATTGTTAAACATCAGTTCTGTACCTGTTTTTCTTACAACTTCAGCCACAGAGTGAAGAACAGGTAAGGCCTGAGTTTTCTTCTTCGTGACCCATTAAGTTCTAAATGTCTGTACTAGTCTAATAGGATGAAAACCAGTATGTAACACACCTTGGCAATTAGACCAGAGGCTGATTTCCTGTTGTGAGAATCTTTTGGTGAACATTTCCTACCTAAGACTATTAGAATGACTTAAGTGTAAGTAATACAGAATAGAACTGATGTGGGTAATCAGGGCCTAGATGACCAGCTTAAATACTGAAACCTCAAACCAATACTTTCTCTTAGAAAACCCTAAATGCAATGAAAAAAATCTATTATTAACGTAGTATTGCTCAGCTTTTCTTCAAGATTTATTGTTCTCATACATCTATTTTCTGACCGAGATACTGTTGAACATAGAAATGAAAGACCAAAAGGTTCATAACACCTTCTAGAATGTCAAGATATTGCTCGAATAAATACTCTAATAATTTAAAAATATGTATTTTTAACGAGAAAAAATAAAAGATGCTATTACTGAGTTAACAGGTGAGTGTGGTATATATTCACTGCCAGTCATAATCACTGATAACAAAAGTAACATCAAAGCAGAGGTTTAATGAAAATTTATTACCTAGGCTGACCTTCACCTTCTAGGTCTGACTTATTCTACTAGTACAAGTTAGTAACAGAGCAGCTTTTTCTCTCTCTAGATGTTGCCTGAAACTGGTTTTATGCTCTGGCTTTGCCACTGCTAGAGAGAGGAAACTAAGAATAACAGCCATGGGTTTTAAGGGATCAATCACTTTGGGCTCTGCAAATGATGTTGGGGGACCACTCTTATTACAGTAACCAATCTGAAACATAACTTAGAGCATGACTTCACTTTGGAGGCTAGTCAGACACAATCAGTGGAGTGGAAAAGTGTTTAAGACATACCATCTCTTCCCTCTTCAGGGATTTGCATTGAACACTTACACTAAACATTGAACAAGGTGAGCCTGATCCTCCATTTGCTGTCAGAAAAATGAGTCTCTTGTTAAAATTATCTACAATCTGTTTATGAGATACCATCTGCAGAACTCAATAATGTGACCCCCTAAACACACAAACTCCCTTCAAACTGAAGATTCTGCTGAAGATTCCCTGTTTCACCCACTGAAGGAGCAAGTAAGTGAGATAGAAACACTGTCTGAAGGTGTCAGGATCCTTGAAAAGGAGAGTAGGGAACAGCCAAATCTGCCGAAGGTTAGGGAAAAGGCAATAAGTAGTCTAGCTATGTCCAGGCAGAAGGCAAAAAAAATCAGGTTTCTCATCATTTTTACTAGCACTACCATTGCTATAAGTGAGGCATATCATCCTATTAATATACTTCTAGAAATATGCTATTTTTATATACTGATATAGTAATTTGGGGTAGGGTGAATGAGCAGAACTTATCATGTTCATACCAGAATATTTTGTGAACTGATGATATTCTGGACACCCTGCATGTCTGAGAGTCTCCTTGCCTGTCTTAAAGGAAAAGTTTTTCTTGTTTTCTACAAGTGCTGCTGAGTTATTTTTATGGTCAGTTATCTGTACAATTTTCCTCCCTTTTCAGGACATGTGTTAATCCTTATGGCCTCTGAGGTACTTCTTATCTCTGTCAGCAATGAACTGTTTGAAAAGACTTGATGGTGTTCATCTCTGAGGAAATCCTTGCTTACAGTTTTTGTTGTATAAAATTGTTTTGTTCAGTGTATATATACTTCTGAAAGAGTAAGACATCAGAAGAGTAAATGTCCTAATGACTTCTAAAATGTGTATGCTTCACACTAGAAAGATTGTAGGTATTAAAAAAGCTAAAACATGATACTTAGAAATTAGAGATCTCAGAATTTCTAAGAATTTTTATATTGTTTTTATAATTGTTAACTGTTGCAAAATTTGAATTCTTTCTCCTTGGCTATCGGAAGTGATTGATGAATTATTGAGTACCCTCTGAGTGTGCAGTGCAGTACTAAACTGGAGAAAATACTTCCTTGCTGCAGGAAAATTGATTAAGGTTTTCAGTGTTGTGGCTCCTGCTTGGTGTAAATTTTGTTCCCAAACACAGTATACCTGTACTGAGAAGGGTTAGATGTCAGAAGTTAGGGCAACACTTAGAATACTTTTGCTCCTTGCTACATCATGTATTGCAGATTCACTTTTTCTGCACCCCCTAAAAATCATAATTACCTAAAATTTATTCAAAATTATACTGATGACATTGAATCATCTTGTAGGTTCATGAGCTTGCAAAGCCCTATCCTGGAGCAGTAATGTTCAGTCCCATCTGAAAATCTGGGTCCCTGAACACTGACAGGCAATTGTATGGCCATAGTCCAATTACCGGGAGGTCATGCTACAATTGTTGAAATTGCTAATCATTTATTCTAGTGATTTAGTGATTATTTGTACTTAAAGACTGACATAGCATAAGGGCCTGCATAACAGAAGAAAGCGTCAGGCATATTTAAGTTGATTTTCATATGTAAAGTCTTACAAGTTTAATAATGTCCTCTTTGGTTTTTCCAGTACTTTCCTGTAATTGCAGTTTCCACTATTTTTTTTTTTTTTAAGAGAATAAAGCAGAAGTAAGGTAAAAGACTCGTAGACAATAAATGACTTAAAGTTTCTTTGTCTCCCTGGCATAAATGGTTACACCATTTAGGGCTGGGAAAGCAGGTGATCATGCTCACATTAGACAAGTGAACTGTCACAAACAGCTCACTCAACACAGGTGAGACATGCTGAGACAACAGGGTTGAGACTTGCTGTAGTGGGTTCATCCTGGCTGGGCGCCAAGTACCCACCAAAGCTGTTCCATCACCCCCATCCACAAATACAAAGGGAAGAAGAAATGTAAGAGAAGGTTCATGAGTTGAGATCACAGTATCACAGTATCACAGTATAGATAAGGCTGGAAAGGACCTTGAAGATCATCTAGTCCAACCTATAATCCAACTAACCCATCCTCTACATCTAGATCATATCACTCAGCACCTCGTCCAGCCTCCCCTTGAACACATCCAGGGTTTGTGACTCAACCACTTCTGTGGGCAGCCCATTCCACATCCAAATCACTATTTCAGTAAAAAACCTTTTCCTAATATCAAGCCTAAACTTTCCCTGCTGAAGCTTAAGACCATGACGTCTCATCCCCTCCCCAGAGACCAAGGAGAAAAGACCAACCCCTGCCTGGCTACAGCCTCCTTTTAGATGGTTATACACAGCAATAAGGTCGCCCCTGAGCCTCCTCTTTTCTAGACTAAACAGACCCAGCTCCTTCAACCTCTCCTCATAAGGCTTATCTTCAAGCCCCTTTACCATCCTAGTTGCCCTTCTCTGAACTTGTTCCAGCACCTCGACATCTTTCCTGAACTGAGGGGCCCAGAACTGAACGCGATACTCGAGGTGCGGACATAAATACAGGGAGAGATCACTCACTGAATACTATGATATTAATTGAATTTATTATTAATAAATTAGAGTGGGATAATGAGAAGTGAAACAAATAATTAAAATAGCTTCCTCCTACCCTTCCCTCCTTTCCAGGCTGTACCTTCTCCCTCCAGTGCAAGGAGATGGGGAATGGAGCTACAGTCAGTGCATCACAGGTTGTTTCTGTCATTGTTCAGGGAGAGGAGCCGTTCCCGTGCTCCAATGTGATGTTCCTCCTATGGGAGACTGTTCTCCATGAATATCTCCAGTGTGAGTCTTTCCCACAGGCAAGAGTTCTCCATGAACTGCTGCAGTGTGGGTCGCTTTTCCACAGAGTGCAATCCTTCAAGAATCAGCTTGAACCAGTGTGGGTCTCCACCTGTGGGTCACAAGTTCTCACAGAAAACTTGCTCTGTTGTGGATTCCTCTCTCTACAGGTCTTCAAGTCCCTGGCAGGAACCTGCTCCAGCATGGGTGTCCTGCAGGTTCAGGGCCTTATTTTCAGGCATTCACATACATTGACATGGGTCTCCTCCATGGGCTGCAAGTGAATTTCTGCACCCCTGTGGTCCTCCATGGCCTGTAGGGGCTCCGCTGCTCCACCATGGTCTTCGCCAAGGACTGCAGAGGCGACTTAGCTCCAGCACCTGGTGGACCTTGTCAGCCCAGGGAGGTGGTGAAGTCACCATATCTGGAGGTGTTTAAGAAAAGACTGGATGAGGAGCTCAGTTATATGATCTAGACGATGGGAGGCTCAGATGGATGCCCATGTGGGTGTGGTGCCCATGGTTCTGGGGTTGTGGGTTAGATTGCTGGGTGGATGTTCACTTGCGATTTGGACTAGATGATCCTAGTGAGTCCCTTCCAACTCGGAATATCCTGTTAACCTGTGAACCTCCTGCCCCTTCTTCTCTACTGACTTTGGAAGAATGGCAGAGTTGTTCTCTGGCCGCCTTTAGTTTTGCACATTAACATTTTTCCCTTTTATAATATGTTATCACAGAGGTCTTACCACCAACTACGATTGGTCGAGACTTGACTGGCAGTGGATCTGTCCTGGAGCTAAGGAGGTCACAGCTCTATTGGCCAGGGAGGAATTTTCTGGTAGCCTCTCATTAAATACACTGCTGTAGCCCCTCCACTACTAAAACCTTACCACTTAAACCAAATACACATGTATTAGCCCATCTTCAGGAATATTTTTTAATGCTTAGGTATTTCTCACCCTCTCACCATCTGGGAATTTGCTTTCTGTGACACTGTCTTCCAGCAACTTTTACATTTCTGGCTCCTCAAAAACATTGTCAAACCCTGTTGCTTTTCTCCTGGTAGAGAGAGAGTTCTCTTTAATCTTTATCACTTCATTATAGCAAAATTGGAGAGGTAGTCCAAAACTGGCTTAAGAATTGGTATTCAGATGCACTGATGGGCTTTATTTAAAGCTTAGATATTGATTGAAGCATGATCAATCTGAGGATGAATGCTTGCTTCACTTAATCTGAGTGGCATACAAGCAATATAATATAGCTGAACAGATTAGCCACTTCGACAAAATGGTCTGGCTGCAAAGTGAATCTGATACGTTGATTGCTCCAAGTTGCATGTATTCTGCTTCTTTGAACATGTAATCCTTATTCTTACAAAATTTTAAGGCTTTCCTTCATGTGTCTGTTTTGACTGGCTGGGTCTTTTAAGTAACCTATCTGACAGCTTTTGATGACTTAGGAACAATTCAGAACTGGTCTTGGTAAATTTTTCTTGATAAAGCAATGATTTCCTCTACGTTGGGAGAAGTCACAAGCTCATGATTCCTTTTCACTTCTGAGTTGCTTGGACTTCCATTCATCTCTTCTTATATCTTACCCCCTCCCCTTCTGATGGTTAGGAGAAAAGGAATGTATAATGAAAAGTGAATGTATACTGGGGAGACATAATGTATGGGTAGGCAGCAGACAACACTTTGCTTTTCAGACCTGTGACAAAACACTTTCTGCATGCCAGATCTATGCAGGAATGAAGTAATGTTCTGAGCAAAGAAAAGGAGTGTCAAAGAGTATGAGAAAACTGCATGCCTGGGTGACTAAGACAATACACCAAAGGGGAAAGGAGATGAGTGTTAAAGGAACAAGCGAGAATTTGAAGTGCAGAAGAAAACCTCAAAAAAAGAATATCAAGCCAATGGGAAGAAATTAAGAAAATAATACTGAAGAAAGAAGTCTTCATATTTTATTGAAAATGTCATAAATCATTCAGATATTGTGTTTATGGTTTAAGATTAAAAAACCTCCAGAAAGGTATATTGCTATAAAGCTATTTATTGTTCATTCAAACCTTCTTTCCCTGGTTTTTGGGGGTATTTCTGTGGCTTCCGTAGATCTCTGCTTCTGGGAGTGGAAGGGTGGCTGGCTAAAAATAAATATGGTTTGGATGTTAGTGACTGAAAATGAGGTTTTCAAATGTACTTTTCCTAAGGGAAGGCTGGGAATTGTGTAGGGCTGGATGACCCTGGGCCCCTTCCGGCTCGGAGTGGCCTGCTAGACTGTGAGGCATCTAGGTTGGTATTACGCTCTGGGATGTGCTCTCGGTCTCTGTACGGGTATTAGATGGTGAGTTGGACTAGATGATCCTTGTGGGTCCCTTCCAACTCATAATTTTCTGTGATTCTGTGATTCTGTGAATTGTTACCCTTAAAAAAAGAACTTTGAGCAGCAAACAGCAGAGAAGTTTTAAGTATTCAGAAGTTGAGAAAAACAATGTTAGCCATTGATATCTTCTTGTTCATTGACTTTGAGGGTTGCTGTGTTTTGTCTTTCTTTTTTCTTATTTGTGTAATATACACAGTGTTCATAGTAATGGAAAATACTCACAATAAACAGCTTTTGATTTTTTAAATACATTGGCATCCCTTTATTTTTTTAATCATCCACAAAAGATTTTAAAAGTTTGAAAACTCCTCCACAGTAATATGTTGTTATTTTGAATTTTTTCAGAGGAGTCTGCTAATTGTGGAATATGGAACATTTTATAGCTTGTCAAAATGAGGATTTTGGGAAATCATGGAATCATAGAAAATGCTGAGTTGGAAGAGACCCATCAGGATCATCAAAACCCTGTACAAGACACTCCAGGAATCCCATAGTGTGCCTGAGAACATTGTCCAAACAGTTCTTTAACTCAGGCTTGGTGTTTTGGCAGCTGCCCTGGGGAGCCTGTTCCAGTGCCCAACCACCCTTTGCATGAAATTTTTCCTTGTATCTAACTTAAGCCTTCCCTAACACAGCTCCATTCCATAGCCTCGAATCCTTCACTGGTCACCAGAGTGTAGAGCTCAGTACCTGGCACTTTTCTTCCCCCCTCAAGGACATAGAAGACTGCAATGAGGTCTCTCCTCAGTCTGCTCTTCTCCAGGCTGAACAAGCCAAATGTCGTCAGACGCTTCTGATAAGGCTTCCCTTGCAGACCATTCACCATCCTCATGGCCCCCCTTTGGATGCTCTCTAATAGCTTAATGTCTTTTTATACTGCAGCACCCATAACTGCTCACAGGATTTGAGGTGAGGCTGCACTACTGCAGACCAGAGTGGGACAATACCCTCCCTTAACCAACTGGCAGCACATTGCCTGATGCTCCCCCAGGACAGAGTTGACCCCCTTGAGTGAGAGCACTGCTAAATCATATTCAACTTGCCATTGATCAGGACCCCCAGGTCCCTCGATGCAGTGCTGCTCTCCAGCCTGTCATGCCCTAGTCTATACACACAACCAGGGCTGCAGAATCCAGCCTTTGTACTTGTTAAACTTATGGCTGGTGATTGTCGATCTAGCTAATTTTTTGAGCTCTCTCCTGTGCTGGGCCTCTCTGTCCACAGAGGAGTCAAAATCTCCTCCCAAATTATTGCCATCTGTAAACTTACTTAGTGAACTTTCAAGTCCCACTTTCAAGTTTTTCATGAAGCTATTGAAGAGTACAAGGCCTAAGATGGAATCCTACAGAACCCCAGCAGTGACAGGTCACCAGTCTCATGTAACTCCATTCACTACAACTCTTTGTGTCTGATCTGTGAGCCAGTTGCTCACCCACCATATGATGTGTTTATCCAGCTGTGTGCTGGACAGTATCAAAAGCCTTACTAAGACCAAAATGATTACATCTGCTGGCTTTTGTAGATAACTGGGCGGGTTTCTCTGTCCTACAAGGAAACCGGGTTTGACAACCAGAACTTTCCCCTTATTGATACTAACAGGCCTGTAGCTTCTGGGATCTTCCTTCTTGCTCTTCTTGAAGACTAGTTCTACATTCCTCAGCTTCCAGTTGGCTAGGACCTCTCCAGATTCCCAAGACCTCTCAAAAATCATTGAGAGAGGTTTTGTGGTCACATCAGCAGCTCTTTGAAGATTCACAGATGAATGCCACCAGGCCAAACAGATTTGTGGAGATCCAGTTGGAACAGCAGATCCTGCACAAGCTCAGGATCAGCTGGGAGTTGATCGCTGTCAAAGTCATGGTCCTTCAGCTCAAAGAACTGAGACCCTCTTGATCTGTCATGTATGTTGAAGACATATGTAATACAAACATCTAATGTGATGTAAACCCTTAATAGTCAGGTAATGCAGACTCACTTTAGAAAATATTTGACTTTAAGAAAACCCTGCAGATGCTCTGCCACGAAACCCCAAGAATGGAATGAGGGAGTTATTGGTACAGGTCAGAGCTGGGTTTTTTTTGTTCTCCCAGGCCCACTTTGTGTGCATGTCTTGAGGTGGGGCTTTTACATAACCAATCACTCAAAGGAGGGCTGTACTAATGTTTTGACAAGATGCCCAGGGATATCCACAATTGTCTTAACTGTTAAAAAATGAACTGAATTTGAGTACTTAGGGGAATAAGTTAATTTTTACAGGGCATGTGTTTGAAATCGGAAAAAAAAAAAAAAAGAAGCAGATTTAATGTCAAATTAGAGTGTTATTTGGGAAGTGAAGGAGTATAAAAGCCAGTCCTTACATCAGAAAACACAAGGCAGCCTTAAACTCGGTCTCCTAATAATTGCAATCTGCTACACTCCCTGTGTAACAGATATAATTATGTTAACAGCTTTTCTACTCAGGCACCATATATTTCCATTACGAAGCCAGCCTCATTTAATTAGCATCATGTAGTAAATTAGCAGTTTTAAGGACTGCTGGGTACAAGGGAATCTCCATTTTCTCACCACCTACTTAATCCTCAGTCGATGTTGAGATTATTGCTCACTCACTTTACGTATACAAAAAAAACCCCAAAACAACAAAGCTGACATCCTGCTCAGATGTGATTCATTCACATTATGGATTTGGAAAAAAGTGGTCTTCTGTGAGTATCTAGCTGTAAGGATTACTAATTTCCTATTGTGATATCTTTCTGAAGGAGTGCAGAAGTTGTAAGTTTTGGAGTTTGTTAGGGAGGGTGGTTTGTTTTTGTCAGAAACACCAGTAGTTAATATATAAAATATAAAAAAATGAAGCTTCCATAGTAAAAGATGAGGTCTGAATAAAATGGAAAAGAAGTGTGTTAAAGATTGACTTTCCAATATACAGAGGACTTAGGTAAGGAGATGATTTTGTAAGAAGATATTTTGGATGAACATATTTTGGATACAAGAAAAAGTAACTCACACTCTTTCTTGTCTCTTTTGTATACTGTTAAGTGCAGTTATGATGAGACAAAAATGCCTTTTTCTATTAATATCTGCCATTCTTACCCTGTTCTAACATATTAGAAAGAAACATTCTTAGGACAATATTTGAGAATATTATTTTAATCTTTTCCTTTTGAAACACTTTAGTAATCTCAATAGTACAGAGAGATGCTTAAATATTATTACAGCTGCCTGAGATGGGAGGAGTTCTCCAATGGCACTATTGTCTTTGCAGAGATGGTTCTGACAATTGTTCTCATGTCCTACAGCCTAAGCAGAAGATGAGACTGTACTTCCTCAGGGGAATGAACTCCAAATACTTACAATACCTTCTTTTCACTTGTTGAATGACCATCCATCTCATTGAAGTAAATACCAGTTTTATCATTCACTGTAGAAGGATATGCTTATGGACCTGTGTGATTGAAAATGATTGCAATGAAGTAATCTTAACTGGTTTTTTAACAGTTGCAGTACTCAGTTGATTAGCAATTAAGCAATGAATGAATAAATAAAGACTGTATCCAATTCACAGTTGCTTGAAGATCAAAAATACACAGAAGAAACGAAAGAGGAGCAATATTTAAACAGCATATTTTTTTTCTCCGAAAAAATGAAACCATAGAGGCTAGCTGCACTCTCAAAAACCCTTGTGGTAAAATGTGGAAGACAGTAATGTATGAAAGAGGCACTGCTGCCTACAGTTCTCAGTAGTTCAACAGTGAGCTTATAGGAAGCTATGTATAAAACATGGTCATTATTATAAAGTGAAATTGTTCTAACAAGCTTAAGTTAGCTGTGGTTCTGTGGTGCAGCCTATTGATGCCTACAAAGGTTTGTTTTCAGAAAACTTAAATATTTAATTCATGGTTGTCACACTCACATCACCACTTAAACCAGCAGAACTACTTAGAAGCCAGTAATAGGATAATGATTTTCTTTAGCATTGAGTATTCTTCAGCTGACTAGCAATATAGTAAATGTGCCACTGTAGTTTTTGAAGTGGTTGAGATATTTCAACTGCCACATATTAAATGTATTAATATTTCATATTCAATAGAAAATTTAACTTGGGTGAGCTTTGGAATCCCAATAATGTTAATTATCCATAATTATTTTTTAAAAAATGGTGATATATGCTGCATGCAACAATTCATTCAAGTATACTCCTCCTATTGAGTCTGATTTTGGGGATTTTTGAGACAAAACTAATTTTGCGATGGTATATATAGTATGTTAGAATGGACATTTTTAAAGAACATCAGGCAAACTCTTTAAATATGCATAAAATGGAAGAATTCCAAAATAATTTGATGTAGAAATACCACACTTGAACATTATCTTGGGAAAATTTCTTTGAGATTTGGAAGGAATTGTGTAGTGATCAGAAGGGCAGGAATGCAGGTAGTCTTTTGC
>WEKX01026974.1:123184-217967 GCA_013390025.1 Pitta sordida | reverse complement strand
ATGTTTTTGGTTCATTCTTGCCAGTTTCAGTGCCCTCTTGAGAGACTGCTGGATCGCCTTCCCCCTTCAAACCTAGTTTAAAGCCCTGTCAATGAGTGTTGCCAGCCCTTTGGCTAAAACCCTTTTCCCCCTGTTTGATAGATACAGCCCTCCAGGGTCTGTCAACCCTGATTTGGTGAAGGACACCCCATGGTCATAGAATCCAATGTTTTTCTGGTGGCACCAGCCATTAAGCCTCCTTTGACAGGAGCTGAGTACTTATTGAAAACGTTTTCTCTCTGGCTTTCTTAAAGTCAATAGACTACAGCTTAACCAGCCTCCATTCCCAGCATTTTTTTTAACAGCTAAAATACAGAAGGGTATATATGCAAGAGCAGGACAGGAAACCAGTAAGAAAAATGCTATAGTTTCACAACAACCTATTTGGAGCCTTCTCTTGTTTCTTTTTTGCAGAAATGACCTGTTCTCTATCTCTCTCATCTGTACAATCAGTTCCTGAAACCTTTAATCCATTTTTACTTGATTGAGTGATTTAGATAAGCTCTCCTTGCATACAAGTCATAGTTTAGTGCTTAAGTTTTTGTTAGTAATGCTTAAAAGCTATTAACCATATCCTTAATCCGACTTGCCTCCCCAGCTGCTGTCCAAATCTTCTACTCCCTTCAGCTCACCAAAACTGGTGCTCACTACTTCCACCTTATCACCCTTCCCCTTTCCCATCCTCCACTTCCTTTGATCAAGTTGCCCTTGGACCCAGTCTGAAAGGTTTCTGGCAAAAGTGCCTAGTGATCTCTATCTTCATCCTTTCCAATTCGTCAATGTCTTTGACACTTTGCCCTGGTATTTCTTCCACTTGCAATGGTTTTCTCCTTGCCACAGTCTTGCAGTTTTGGCTCCCTCTAGCCTCTGAGGATAGGTGGCAGAGGCTGCAGTTTTTTTCCTACTCTTACAAGCACTCCCAATTTTTGACTGTGCACTTCTCAAATATAAAAAGTCTAAACACCTTCATAAAGATTCTGACAGATGAGTTTTCTACTTCCGTCCAAATTAAAACTCTAGAGAGCATCTTGATGCAAGCTTGCGGAAATCTGAGACATTATCTCAAAGTAGTCAAAATCAAGCTCTTGATCTGCAGTCCTATCCAAAATATTTATCTACTATGAACAACATCATTTTTTCCTGACATTTAGGCTTACACATTTCTGATTTCCACTCTTCTCTAGACACCTATATCCAACTGTCATCTAAGTCTTACACATTTTTCTTGCTTAACATGTCCAATGCCTCTTTATCATTTTTCCAGTCACTGAAACTCCGCTTATCCTGGCTTCAGTCTGACAACATTATTTCATCTGCCGATGCTCATGTTCAATAATCACACCAGTTGACCTGTGGCAGGAGATTCGTCCTGCTTCCCAGCAGACCCAGCAACAAGAGGTTTTGTTAACCAAGGTATCATGAAGCAGTAAAACTAATCACCTGAAGCTTGATAACCAACACCTAAGGGTCACCCTTACACCAGTGGCCAATGAGTCTGGACCTAATCAGGTCTTCTTCTGCTACACAGAGCGTGGTCATACTCCTCCAGAAGTTCATGAGATTTTCTCTTACTGTTTTTAAAGCAAGAAGAGTCAGCTTTTGTAATTGATCTTAAATTCCAGTTATAAAGAATAAAAACCATGGCCACGGTTTATTTACAATGAATTAATGGCATTAAAATTTGAGATATGAGATTAACAAAGTGACACAGACAATAGGCGTGCTCAATATTCTTGAACTCCTGCTTAGATTATCCAAGACAAAACAAAGTGTCACTGTAACCCTCATTTACAGCTGATGGAGACTTCAAAGGCCAAAAGACATGGTGGACTTCCAACATTTAGGATAAAAACAATCTGTAGCATCAGTGTGGCAGTTCAAGCTATGCTGACATTTTAGCAATTAGAAAAATAAGAATCAGAAAAAAACTCTGTGTGTACCATGTTGTTTGATACCTAAGCCCAGTCTGAGAAGGAGAAAAAAAGTCTCATGTTTTTATGAGACCAAAACATTATTCAGCCTTTCAATTCCACCCACCTTTTTTCTCTCTCTAATGTGCACAACTAAACCAAAACAAATGATATAAAGCATTGGGAAATATGATAGGTTTATGTAGGTCACATATCTGATCAGGAGCAGACCAGATTATCAACATATTCAGCAGGTCACCATGGCCCCATAGCTGTTTTTGAATGTTCATTCGGAAACCGAGGACCGACTAATTTTCTAAATGTCTGCTGGTTGCTACCAACTTTTTTCTCAGCTCCAGTCATACAATACTCAGTTGTCATGGTGAGCTTTTTAAATGACAAATGAGGTGAGGCTCATGCTGCTCTCTCTCAGTCAAAAGACCCACTGTTAAACTATCACAATAAAGACTATATGAGAGCAGCAAAAATCGTGTTGCAAATGTCTGGCTACTTTCCATTTTTTTCTCTCAGACAGCACTTTCTGCTCTATTTTTCCCTCTTGGAAGTGACTTGAAGCAGTACTGGTTCCATAAGAGTAGCATGAAGGAGCTTCCTGAGCACAGAAAGGTTTTTATTGGTCCTCCACAGGCTGGCCAGAACATGCACCAGAGAGAGAGGTCAGCTTTGCTGTGGCTGAAGGGACTACATTTCCCAATTACAGTAGCCAAAAGAGTAAACAGAGAGGCTTTTGTCATCCCAGGCAACTTCTGTTAGTATGTATACATCTTGTTCTGCTGGTTCCTTCCCTCTTCCCTCAGACTGGAGAAGTCAGCCAGTCTTCAGAGGTCAAATGAAGAGCAGAAGCTTCTGGAGACAGGCAGCCAAATGAGTGTTGTAGCCTGTATCAATCTCAGCCCAACACTAATTACCCTTTGGAAAGCCAGAAAATATTTCTTAGCTGATTCTGTGGAGGATGGCTCTTGGTCAAATACCTCAACAGCAACTTGATCAGAAAAACATGCAGAGATGATTTCCACATCAGTAATGAATCCGGGCAGTACTGCAAGGCCCTCTTCCTGTATGGCTCCATGTGACGGTCTGATTGGCAGCTGAAGGCTGCAATCAGGAGAGGATTACAGTTTTTTAGCTGACACTTTTTATGTCAACTTTTCATAGCTCAGAAATATGTTTAGAGCTGTTGATAAGCATGGTTGAATTCAACCAGTGCAGGCAGACCTTCAAAAGTGCTGTGCTTCGATGGGTCCTGGGAATTTCATTAGATGGTCAGAATCTTCTCTGAGAAAGCAGTTGTCTGGAAGCCAAATTTCACCCGGTAATATGTTTATTTGTTGGAATTGCTAAGCCCTCCCTTTTAACACTATCACTACTTTCAGTAAGACAGCTGTCTGCTAAGAGTGGGTAAAAATCGTAAGACTGACAGAATCGTTCCCTTATGTCAAAGGCTTACAGTAATTCCATCAAATAAAAGGCCACATTTTCAAACCTGAATTAGGTGCTTCATAATAGCAGAATCCAAAAGCTCTGCTACTGTCACAAAGTATGTGTTAGAACTCACTGGCCTTGAAAGTTTGCAAGCAGTATTTTCCAAGTGTGGCATCTTAAAACCATCGTACGTTTTCCCAGGCAAGTTCTGTCATTCTTATGATTGGCCACATGCTTCTCCAGGTTAGTTTATGTATCCAGTAGGAGACACTCTGTAGGCTGACTATTTTAAAATAAGCCAGGAGGCTTAAAGTGGGAAAGATTTTACAGCTAGAAAATCACATCAGCAAAGACTTGGGAAAGCTGATGCTATAGACAATATGGAATGACGCTCAGTATTTCAACTAAGCAGGTAAGGTTGTTCAGAGGCAGAGACAAGACGAATGTTACTTATATAGACTGTTTTGTACAAAACAAAACAAAATAAAACAATTGTCCTACTTGCTCTAAGTAAATAAAAGGAGGGTTAAGGATAATTAGATAAATCTTAGCTTTCATAAGAAGTCCTAATATCTGCATTCTAAAATATATGACATCATTCAACCTAAAATATGGATCAAGTGTAGAATTAGGTTGAAGGCTGTTCTTTATGCCAGAGATTCAATTATATAAAAATAAACGTCCTTTCCAAACCATAAGATCAGTGAGCATTTACAAAATGAGTACTTGTCTCTAGGAACAATAGTAGTTCACTGCTACTGTTCCTTTTGCAAAAGATAAAAAAACCTCCAAAACCAAAAAGAATTCTGCTCCAGATATGTGTATCTATTATATGGTAATTTATATGTGAGAAATAATACTTCTTCCTTGTTCCTGACAATAGTGGCAATAAAGAACATTTAATTTTTTCTTCTTTTATTTTCAAATTTATTTTTACTTCCCCAGTTCTTAATGGGAAATCCCTAACCTGCTCTCCTGGCCATTTCTTTTACTACAGCACAGTTATTCAAGACTTCATCTTTTTTAATACAAAACAGAAATGCATTCTTGTCCCAAACTCCTCTTGAGATTGTACAAGTGAGTCTTCAAAGCAAATGCCTAAACATTTGTAAGGGATTTGACTTCAGCAGTTAATTCTTGGGGAAAATGCTGTATTAGAGAACCTGAACTGAAGGAGTCTGGGTTTTTTTAGAAAATAATTTTGTAGGTTCTATTTTAAAAAACAATGACAAAGACAAAAGTCATAATTAAAGGAGAATAGGTCCATTCCCTTTGTGAAAAATGTGAAACACCCTAACTTTATGTTTGATTTGGTCTCTGGATGGCAAGCAAGGGTTTTCTTAATGCTAGAGGCATTTATGGATGTAGACTTCAATTGTGTGAACTGGATTCTCATCCTGATCAGCTCTGTTTGTACTGCTCAGCAGCAGGCCTTTGCACTGCAGTACCACTGCACATCGCACCCCTTTGTTGAGGAAAGGTTTGCTCAGAAAGTTTCACTGCAAAACTTGGCTAGCCTGTGTAGGAAGTAATGTTTATGTGTCCTAAATAAGTATAGCATTCTGTGAACTGCAAAAGGTAAGCCTGAAAGTAGTGTATAAAGAATAAATACCACAGCAGTCTTGAGGAGATAAGAGACAGGTAAGACCTCATACAGGTTAGATAGACCAGGTATTAGGAAGCTGTCATTGGATTATCATACAAAGACCAACAGTTACATTTAGGTCCTGCCACTGATCAGATGTAGACAGAATCTGGGATCAGATTTCACGAAGATTTTAATTATGTGCCTTCACAATATGGAATTGGAAATGGCCATCCATATTACATGGGGCCAGTGCCACCACAATCTCACTAGTTTTGGCCATGCTGCATGGAAAAAGGTTTTTGTTCAAGCCAGAATTATTTGTTTCTTTTTGATTTTATGTGCAAAAATATGTTACCACAGAATTACAGAATATTCTGGGTTGGAAGGGACCCACGAGGATCACCGAGTCCAACTCTTAAACGGCACCACTGTGTCCCTAGTGGGAATTGAACCTCCAGTTTCCCGCATGAGAGGCGGAGACACTCACCACTGTACTAATGTTGTAATAATGAGAAATACTGTAAAACCTTTACCTCTGCTTCCCAGGTATTTTTTTCCCTTGCCTTCTGCTCATGTTGAAAAAAAAGAAAAAAAATTGCACCCAATGATCCCCCGTTACTCGCAGGCTGTTGGGTCTGGCCCTCTTCATTCGAGTCATGGAATCTGCAAAGATAGCGATCCAACTACGTAGTCAAGTACGCCACGCCCATAGCCACACCCCCTCCCCTAATAAGGTCTGGAGGAGGATCCTGAGAGCGGGGCTTGTCTCAGTCGCCTGGGGGCTGCCGGACATGGCTATACTCTGGTGAGGGAGGCAGGTGGCTGCTGCATTTGCCAGCAGGACGAGCGGGGCAGGCAAGCGCAGGGTGGGCAGGCGAGCGGCAGGCGCAGCCCCTGGGCTCTGCTGGGCCCCGGCCACGGGATCTGCCTGACTGTGGGCACAGAGGAGGAGGGGGGTGGCAACTGCATTCCTGAGCCTCCACCGGGACCGGCTCGGGGGTAGCCGTGGGATGTTTCCCCACGCCAGCCCTGGCAGAGGGTCGGAGGTGCAGTCCCAAAAACTGTTTCAGATCAGAGCTATGTAAAGTAAAGAAGAAGAGCTGGAAGAGTTTTACAGAGCTGTCTATCTGCAGCACACAGCAGCGCACGGGCGGCCAATGGGAGACAGAGGGAGGTGGGACGCTGTGTTACAGTTGGTCTGTTGTCCCATCCCATCCCAGAGCAGCAGGAGCCCAAGCCAATCACATGGCAGAGGGAGGAGGGACAGCAGCAGCCAGGGAAGGGCTCAAGAGGTCAGCATGGCACAGTTGCCCCAGGGCACCCAGCAGCCCCGCTGGAGGATGGTCCTGAGAGCAGGGCTTGTTTCAGATGTCTGGCTGTGCTCCGCCACAGCGGGTGGCAAGCGGTGGGTGCCGGTGCCGTGCGCCGAGGGAGCAGGGAGTCCCGACACTGTGCAAGCGGTGCGGCTGGAGACCGATAAGACTGGGGTCACGTTTGGTTCTGTGCACATGCCAGGTCCCACCACTTGCTGGAAAATCAACAGCGAGTATGTGAACTTGCAAATTATGGATCCTGACTATGCGGAGGATCACTGTATTAGCAAAACAAAAACATTTAGTTTTGCCTAGTTTGGTAAACAAAAAATCTAGACATGCTATAGGAAATTTAATTTGATTTTTTTTATACAAGTTCAAAACACATTGCGAATTAACATTTTTTCATTCAGAATGCTATTGAAAATGTTTTATAAAACACTTTCATCTCCCCATCTTCATGACCCATTTCCAAGAAGCTGTGTTTCAGTTTTCTTTAGGCATTCATATCTGACTTCAGCATTAGTGGACAGCATTATCCAGCTGCTCTGTTTTTCCTGGACAACTCCGTTGTGGTTCCATTTTTTTTATTTTGGCTGAAATGAGGATTTTTCTGAGGTCAAGAAACCTAAACATTTGCGAAAAAGCTTACTGCCATATCCTTAGGGAAGAGAATCCTTGATGGAGAATGGGGGGCTGTAATACAAAGAAGGGGAAGCCTGAGTGTGCTATGGTGAATGAAGTACTGTGTGTAACAACTGAGAAGCTTTTGCTTTTTCATAGCTTCTTCAATGTCATCCCCAGGCCTGACATGGAATCCCCAGAATTCTCTTCAGTTTATATTCTGGATCCACATTTTCTATTTGTGTTATTCTTTTTGTGGATATTATTTCTTTCTATGGTCTGGGGCAGATACAGAGCAAAATTTGTTAATGGCAGCTTTAAGTCTCTTGCTGAGTACTCTGTTCAGACAGATTTTTAGGGTGAGGATGAAAAAGTTTCCAGTGAGTTTTCAGAAAGAAGACAGGAGCAAAATCTTTGCTGGTCACCCAAAATTCCAAGGCATTGTTTCTCTGACACCCATGAAGGAGTGAGGACAAGAAATTTGAAGCAGGAAATAGCAAGGTATTACTGTATTTAAGCATTTTTGATTCTGGCAAATTAAAACCCAATGTTAAGAAACCAATCATTCAACATAAAATGAAGTCACCACAAGCTATTTGCATTGCAGTAGATATAACTGGTCTCACTTTGCAGTTGCCACAGGTAGAAAAACATGGGGGAAAAATCTTCAGTGGTTCTTTATTATATGAATGACTTGAGCTTGTGAGAACCCTAACCTTTCTGATTTGTCTAAGACATCAAAATACCCCAGAGCCAGCATCCAGTACAACCAGAATGTAATTACACCATACACTCACTATCTGGCACTCAGAACTGTCAGAGCCTGAAAACAAGTCTTGCTCTCAATTTTTCTGGAAAGAACAGCAAGAGTATAATTTTACTCAGTTTCATTGTGGAAAATACGAACAAAGCAGAGAAAAGATAGACTCTTTTCTAAAGGTTTAGACACATTCAGATTACAGTCATAGATTCCTGACAAATAAGTTTTTACCCTTTGTACTTTCAATCTTGATAAAAGTGAGTTGGAAGAAAAGTCAGGCTCTAAACATCCATGGGATTTGGGGAACACTGATGGAATGCAGGTGAAATATATTAATAACATCATGGATTTTAAGTCAAAATTAGTCACTTTTACATAATATAATTTCACTTAGAACTCTTCTTGCCATTCAGCAGTGGAGCTGCACCTAGGAGTCACCAGAGGGAGCCTGTATGCAAGAAATGCCACTGGGTTTTTAACAACTGTTTTTTGCAGATGGCAAGGAGATTGAAAACTGAATTTACATGATTTCTCTACACTGCTAAAAGAGAAAGAGTAGCCTGCTGCCTACCTTTGCCTTTGGAGCAGATGGCTGGCCCATGGATACCAGTACACTGGGATGGATGCAGGCAGCCCCTTGCCCCACCACCCACTGACACAGACCCTCCACAGTATGTTCAGCTGCTTTCAGCTTTCCCTGCTCTCCCTTGTTATGGTTTGGGGTTTTTTTGCTCTGGCAGCAAGGGGGTTAATAGCTTCTGCCTGGGCCCCGTTGCTGCCATGGAGATCAAGGTCACCAGCAGAAGGAGATAGAGACGTCTCTGTGAACAATATATTTGAGAAAGGAAAAAAAAAAAAAAAGTAGTAGCAAGATGTAGATTGCCAGAGCATCTACTTTGGCATGGGCTTATAATGACGCAGCAAAGCCAGTGCTTCAAAAACTTCATCCTGAGCTATGACTCTCGGGCAACGGAGAATGGAAGAGCTGTTGTCCCTGGGTCGAGATCTCACTTGGGAAAGAGTCATGAAAGACTTTTCCTCTCGTGAGAGAGAGAGAACACTTTATGGAAGGGAAGAAAGATGGTTCCTGCCCTAAATCTGGTCAGAAATACCAACAAGCCTCGTTTTACGCCTATCCCTGTTCCCTCTTTTTCTCCTGGTCGAAAAAGGGAATATGAGATCTGTTTTAAGAGAAGGAGGGGTGGGCGGGAAAAGATTGCCTTTAAAATGATGCTTCTCACATTAAGCTCTGATCTTGTTAGTTAATAAATAAATCCTTTATATTTCTCACTTGTAGCTTGCCTTGTTTTACCTGTGATAAGGGGGGTTTTTTCCCAGTTTTTTCCGCCAGGAGAGGTTGTGGGTGAATCTCTGGCATCCAGCCAGGGTCAAACCACAACATCTCTTTAACTGGCCTCCTCTTCCTTTAGGCTAACGGCTTGAACTGGACACAATCCCACCCAAGCTGTCTAGATGCCTATGGGTTTCCTATACCTTACCAGCTGCTCTTCAGGGACAAATGCAATCCTGGTGTGTCCTGTGTCCCTGTCACCTGGAGAGACGCCGTGACAAGGAGTAGCCCATAACCCTGGTCATTTCCAGGGTTTACCAGACATGTGTGTACATGGATTTCTTACTGTGTGCCAACACACACAGTAATGGTGAACCTTGAGCTATGAGAATCACAGCAAGCATCTAATGTGTGTGTTTTCCTTCTGAGAGGTCATTAGATTCCACACTTTCTTTAACTGTATTGTTAAAAATATTTTGTAATTTCTCAGAGCCTGCTGATCATCTTGTCTGGCAATAAAAGACTCATGAAACAACATTGGCTTACAGGTTGGGGGAGCACTGAAAAACCTGAAGTATACTCCCTCTGTTTCAAGAAAAATTAGCAGCTACACCAGATGACAGCTTTTAAACAACATCCTCTTGGCCTGTGCTGCTCACAGAAAAATGAATTCCTTTTCAAATCCATATGCTAGCTGCAGTACTTCCTGTGTTTTTCTAGTCACAGTCACACACATAATTCATGAGAGTATTCAGTCCTAGCTGCAGGCCTGAAAGGATGTGGTTGAAATTTTCAGGCTGTTCATGTTCTTGTCTCCATGCCAAAACTCTGGTAGATGGTTTTGGGAACTCTGTGTTCTTGCTGAACTGGGCAGTTGCATCCCAAGGAGTGAAGAAAGGGGGAAATTATGGAGGGGAGTAGAGGTTTCTGTAGAAAACTTTTGGTTTTCAATAAATTCAGTCTAATAGGCATCAGCTTCAAAAGGAAAAAATAGACAAATACTAAAAAACTCAAACAACATCCCCACCACACGAAACTCAACACAGATGGTCCTAAAGATTCAGAAGCATGGTTTCTCCATGGTTTCTCTTAACCTAACCACTGAAATAAGAACCATGCTGTTCAGAGACAGACCTATTATAAAGCTAGCATACTACTTAGACAGTGACTTGAGTCAGAGTGAAACCTGACAGTCGGAAGTAAAATGGCTGATAGTGAACTACTGTCCCTGGAAGAGCACCTTGTGGGCAGGAGTCAGTGTCATGGAAAATATTGTATGTTTCAAACCCCTCAGCCCTGATCCCAGCTGCTGGGAGCTCTGCTGAGAGACTGTGAACCTGAGCCTACTTACACATCCTCATAAGGACCAGCACAACTGATGGAATCTTAGCTGGAAGGTAGTGGAGGATTTTGCTGTGTCAGATTAATGCCGCTGCTCGATGTATGGTTGTGCCGTTCATGTTACAAAAATTCAGTATTAACCTTGAGTTTGCCTGTAGCTTTTCATTCTGTCTTTCGACTGTTTTGCTTTCTGGCAGTGGGGATTCTTATAAATGAAATCTGACTACATGGAGAGGAGGCAGTAATAGACAAAGAACTGTAGAAATATGCAGTTAGATACAAATGTCAGGAAGGCTTTTCTCTTAAGGGTAAATTATATGAGAGAGCTGCCCGCATACTATGGAGGCTTTTTAGCTGGAGAGGTATCTCTGTACTCATGCACTGCATCTATCCCTATCTCCAGAAGACTCCAGTGCAAATTGAGCAAGTTATCCCACAGTTTCCCCTCTGGCAGACTCCCTGGCAAAACTGTAGGAGGAGTGTGCTCTCCCCAGCAGGGATGATTTGTGGCACAGAGCCAAGGAGGAGTGAGGATCTGACCAATGCGCTTGTCCCCTCTGTACACACCATCCTGTACCTCCTGGCCAGGAGCTCAGGACATGTCAAACACTGAACAGGAGCAGCAACATGTAACCTACGTCTTCATTCTACCATCTTTCTTGGGATCAAATTCCAGATTTATAATGCTTTAGATGAAACAAAGGGACAATTATTATTTATTACAATAGTACTTGCTGGAGTTAGAGGCTGCCACGTGTTTTGATTGTTAAAGTCCTGTGTAGAAAATACAGTTAAAGGCAGGAAATAAAATTTAATGCCCCATCAAATGACTAGCTTCTTGAGAAACTTACATATTCTCCCACATAAATATTATCTTTTTTTCAAAAGCTGTTTCACTTCAGAATGCAACACTGCTAAAATCTTTGTAATTTCGCTATAAATACATCTTGTGATATAAAGTAGCCAGAACAACACATGCTGCCTTTCCTGGGCTTTCTACTTTACATTTTAAAATATGTACTATGCCCCCCACATTCTCTTGTTATCTCTCTAAAGCTTGACTTTTTAATGTTGTCTGTTACTGCTTAGAAACAGCATGATGTTTACACTGCACTATATTTAATACTACAATGCTTAATAACACTATTTCAAGTAATAAATGCTGTTTAACAGATATTTCTAAGATTAGCTTTTATCATAATAATAAAGTTGTACCCTTAGGAGGAGAGCAGTCTAGTGTTCATTGCAAAAAGATTAGAGGAAACTATCAGATATGTGGTCTTCACAATGAGCTGGATGAAATACTCCCCCAGATTTGGACCACACATGGTAATTCTGGGACTGACAGTGCTCAGCAAAGCCTTTTCTTTTTCACTCTAGGTCATAGTGGCAGATGACAAGTTATAACACAAATATCCCAGTTTTTCTGTAGAACAGATGTCAAGCTTAGCTTCTGCTGAACACCTCAGTCTCTCTACAGGTACTGCAATATTTATTGCAGCCAAGGCCAGAGCTATTTTGAAGCAAGAGCTGCCAGCTGTGTGAAATGAAATGTATTCAAAACTGCCAACAGTAAGAAATTAAATACAGACTACAGCAGTGTCTGCCAACATTTTGAGCAGCAGTGTGATGGTGGCAGCCAATTAAACGTGAGATAGCAGCAATCTAATGTATCCCCGTCACCAACTCAGTGATTCAATAATTACTATAGCTTTTTTTTTTTTTTTAGATGTATCTACTGTCATCATCCTACTGTACAAATCTGAGGAAGTAGAGAGGAGGGCAGAGCAAGTAGGAAAGATACCAGGCCAGGAAATTTGTTCAAGGCCATTCATTCTTCATCAAGTGGTGTGGTTGCATTGAAGTGCATCTGACTAAGATGTGGGTAAGAACAGTATATAAATTAATAACTAGTCTTGAAACCAAACCTGCACCTTTCTTTTGAGACTCAGTTAGGGAAAAAGGAAAAGACACAATGATATAAGACTGCAGCATGTATCTTATATTTCCAGTGCTTCAGCCATGGGTCTTGCACCCAGGAAACTAAGTACATTGATGGCACTTTGTCACATTACAACACATGAATGAACAAGAGTAGTGCACACAAATAATGAGACAGAGCTCAGCCTTCTATCACCCAAGAAATAACATATTGAGATAGATTTTCTACTTTACAGAAAGATGTTGAAGAATGGGTTCCACCAGGTTAAAAAACAGATGTCGCTCCAGGAACAGGGCTCTGCTTAGGGGTTAGAGGAAGACTTTTCTCCAACCTTAGGGATTGCTTCAGCTACTGGATAGGCCTGCCTTTGTGGAGTAGCCCTAGTCATCTGCCCAGTTATCACAGCCCTGGATATCCACCCAACTGGAAAAGGAAGGAGGTCCAAACTACACATTCAGGACTGAGAGGATAGCTGCAAGTCACCTTCTTTTGTTCTTGCCTTATGGCTCGTGTGTAGCACAACTGTCTTTGAAAAAGGATCATTATTGGAGAGATTGAGAAAATGTAGTAGTCTGAGCCAAAGTGCTTGATCCACATAAGAAAAGTTTGACTGAGCACCAGCTGGCCTTGATATTCAGAAAACTGTGTAAGATGTCTTCTATTGTGCCTAATATTTATTAATTAAATTAATAAATGACAATTAAATTTGAACCTGTTTATGAAGCAGAAATCATCAAAAATATGATATTTTTCTTGCTAATATAATGTGGTGTTTCATATTCTTACACTGGTGTGTTTAGTTAACTTCAAAAGCTCTTCACAGAGAATGTAAGAAAACATTGCCATGTAAGAAGACAGCCTGTAAAATTATATTAGTTTTTATAGTGACTGCTAAAGACTTGAAAATTTCATTTTACTGTCACCTGAAGTAAATTTAGCCCGAGATTTTTGTTCCACAACAACTCTTGTGGGCTCCAAACTCAATGCTTACCATAGTAACAATAATCCTTTATGTCTCCAGACTCTACCCATGTTAGTTGTTAATCTTCAGTCACAGAGTAATGAGATGCATCAGACATCATCAAGTTGGCCTAAGGGGTTACAAATTTGGATGAGAGCCACATACTATACTAATTGCTTCTAATAAATTACATATTTCAGGAGGGACATCATGATTTTAATCATTTATTCTGCATGTTGTTTCCTTTGGAGGGAAGAACAAGCAGGCACTAAACAAGCTGAGCATCTGAAATTCATGGCAGAAACTATAAAGAGCTCATTTAGTATCAACCATCATTGTAAATATTAGAAATATGCATATAACAAATCCCTGGGTCTGAACACTTTGGGAACAGCCAGTGAGTTCTGGCTGTTTTAATGACTCAAACCAAAATTATGTCTCTGAATGTTGCTTAGATTTATAACAACTCAGACTTAATCCCATTTCAAATCTTGTAGCTGGGGCCTAACTCAAGAAAAAGCCTTTGTTTCTATGCAAAGAAAAATACATTAAAAGGGGAATTTAAAGTTTGTATTTCCCAAAAGGCTGACAGAGAAAGAAGTCAAACATACATTTCACTTCTGTAGGTAAAGATTTTAATTAAGATTTGATGGCTGTTCATCACATGTCATCCAGTGAACACAGACAGCTACAACAACTTTCTTTAAAGCCTGCTGAAATTAGTAGGATCTTGATCTGATTTAAACAGCATCTTGCAATGTGAACTAACATAAGTGAAGGTTTCCCATTTCTCTAACCTCTAACACATCCACACCAGTAGACTCACTGTTAATGAAATCCTCAAACCTCTTGGGAATGTACACTTCCTTCACAGGGTGAGACCTTGATAGTACTTAAATAGCCACTAGTATTAATAGCAATGGCTGGTAGATAGTGTGGAGACTTGGGAACTCTTGGGAGTAATGCACGTTTAGGAACAACTCAGACTGTCTTGTGTTTGTCTTTGTAAACCTTGCTTCCTGTCACTGCCGTCTGCATGTCCTTCCAAGGATGAGTTGAGAGAGCAAATAAAACATGACTAGGTAAAAGGAAACCTGCCTCAGCACAAAGTATGCCTTGGGATGGAAAGATGTAGTTGCAGCTCTGAGGCTCAAATTTTCTCTTTTGATTTTCAAGTGGTAACGAGACATCAAGGAAGCATCATTACCTGGGATAAGTGCAATCTGTTTCTGCCTTGGCAGCCTAAGCTTCCTTCAGTTGGTTCCTCTCTACCTGGGAGGGTTATCATTCTGTTATAGAATTCTCTGGCAAGTGTGAGGGAAAAAGGTTGGGAATTCAGCAATACTTCCAGATGCTACTCTAACCCACCACGCAGAGTAATGAAGGTATCTCTAAAGATCCTGTTTGTGCAGGATGGGTGGATGGATGGATCTTTGTGCTAAAACACTTAGTCATCTGCCTTGGTACTGAGGAAAAGGACCTTCTTGGCTTTGTTGTACAGAATGAGAAGCAGAGTAGCAAATAGGAGAAAAAAATTTTAAACAATGAGAATTGACTGGAAAGGTTTGTCCCAGGAACTAGTGACTATTCAAACAGAGAAGCATTCCTATGTATTCCTGGTATTTCCTCTGTTTTTGTGGTATTTTTCATAGGCATGTTCAAGCCAACTTCCATGCATGAAGAAGGAGAGCTTTAAGCATGAGAGAATTTGAAGTCCAGGAAAAAAAGCTCAAGAGTATCAGAAGAGAAAGTGAAAAAAATAGGGGAACTAGAGGTGATGAATCCTCAGTTAAAAGTTCTGCTATACCTAGAAAAAACTGTGACAAGAGGCAAATCACAACCTACAGAAAACATGATGGTTTAGTTTGGTGCAGTCTTCAGATACTGACTTTTGCCAATATTGTGTGTTACGTACAAGCACAGAATTAACAAACACTAGTATGGCAGGTTAGAAAAAGGAATATCTGTGAAAGCAAAATGGAAAACCTCTTTGACATCCATTAGGTTTGGTAATATAATATTAAGAAGCACATCATACCCAGCTGTTATCTGGTTGGCTGGCTGAGTCCCTCTCCAGATTACCACTTAAATCAATAGCTCTCACATTGATTTTTCCAGCACACTATTCCAGTAAGAAGAACAATGGTCTGAGATGAGTCAGCTATTCCTTCTGTCTCTAGGAACTCTGGTGCATTTCCATTTAGGAAAACGAAGACAGGAGCCAAAGTACACACAGATATCTAGTAATAAGAATCTGCCTGTTGCCCCATAACATGACACAGGCTCTGCAGACACACAGGTTTGCTACAGCTTGTTGCGGCAACCACAATCTGACCTTGAGCAAGAGCATGCTGCAGTAAGGATGGAACTGAAATATTTGGGGATGTTTTCAGAAAGATCATAATGTTGAATTTTAGTTTAGTAACTTCTATAATAAAGGAGAAAAATATGCTCACCTGTGTATCCTATCATAGGACGGTTTGAGTTGTAAGGGACACAAAATATCATCTCCTTCCAACTCCACTGCCATGGGCAGGGATGCCATCCACTAGACCAGGTTGCTCAAAGTACCATCTAACCTGGCCTTGAACAATACCAGAGATGAGGCATCCACAAGATCTCTGGGCAATGGGAACCTATTCTCCAGGCAATTTAATTAAGAAGCTGATCTCAGTATATTTATCATCAGGTTCACAGGTTATTCCGAGTTGGAAGGGACCCATAGGATCATCTAGTCCAACTCCCAAGCGAACGCCCACCCAGGGATTGAACCCACAAGTGTGGAACCATGAGCACTACACTCCGTCCATCCATCCAAGCCTCCCATCATCTAGACCATGTCACTGAGTTTCTCGTCCAGTCTTCTCTTAAACACCTCCAGGGATGGCGACTTCACCACCTCCCTGGGCAGACCATTCCACTGAGATCAATCTCTCTCTGTGAAAAAGTTCCTCCTAACATCCAGCATAAACCTCCCCTGGCACAGCTTGAGGCCATGACCTCTTGTTCTGGTGCTGGCAGCCTGAGAAAAGAGACTTACACCCACCCAACTGCAACCTCCCTTCAGGTAGTTGTAAACAGCAATGAGGTCACCTCTGAGCCTCCTCTTCTCCAGGCTGAACAGTCCCAGCTCCTGCAGTCACTCACAGGTTCACTCCCCGTAGAGCTTGTTCTCCAGTCCTTTCACCATCCTTGTTGCTCTTCTCTGGACCCCCTCAAGCAGTTCAACATCTTTCTTAAACTGGGGAGCCCAGAACTGGACACAGTACTCAAGATGTGGTCTGACACATAGCACTGCAGTACTGTATTTCCATTTATTGCATATATTTTCATGTCTTTGCATATTCATTGTAACACATACTATAGTTCTGGTATTGTGACTAGTCATCACTACTCTCTGGTGGTTGCTTCTGCTCTTTTCAACTATGTTAAAATTTTCTCATTTTGTATAGGTTCCTATAACCACAATGTGCAGGTTCACTCTTAATTTGTCTCTTCTGCTTAGCTGTCAATTCAGGAACCAGTAATCTTTCTCTCACCAAGTTCTGTAACTATTTAAAAAAACTGCAGCAAAAATGCTTTCAGTTCAAAGATAAAATAACATTCTCAAGACCTAGTTGGAGATTTGGAGTCAGACTAAAGAACAAATCTGCTCAGGGTTTCTCTTGACCCCTCTTCACTCTCCTCCATGCAGGCATACAGGAAAGATCCTTCTGTGGCCCCTGATCTCTCCCACAGCATTCCACACACTGCTGCTGTCTCAGCTTCCAGCCTCAGCATGTGCCTGTGAGCTTGGCTTACTTCTGGGAACTTTGAGTTAACAGCAGCTAAAAACTACTAAAATGTCAGAGAAGTTAACAAATGAAAGTATTTGTCCCTCTTGTCCACTAAATTTATTGTCGTCAGCTTTGAATGAAAGGTACCAGATTGCAGTCTATCCCAGCTTCCATTTGTAACAGACTCAAAGGTTACAGAGCAGCCAAGGGGCACATAAGGAGGAGAGGTTCAGCATTCAGAATTTTATTCCTTACTTTATATTGAATATATATTGTATTGTGAATATACTGAGGGACAAACGGCCCACAGCAAATATATAAATATTTATACTTGCATGCATATATATCTCAATATTTATGTATATATATATATATATATATATATATATATATGTGCAAAATTGAGGAACAGCGTGCAGTTATGAAGTCTGTTATTTGGAAAATGCTGCTGGAATAGTGTTGTCTTCAACAGCTATAAAACTAGAACAATTTAAGTTGTTACAAAAAACTTCTATTTCTCAGTAGAGATAGCTTTGTGTATTTCAGAGCAATGTGCATTTCACATTGCCACCCTTGCCTCCTAATCTCAGTCAAAACAAAATAACATTCATGTTTTCATACTGGTAAAGAGGAAAAATAATGAATTTCCTACCCAGCAATTTTAAAATTCACAGGTTACAGGTTATTCTGAGTTGGAAGGGACCACAGGATCATCTAGTCCAACTCCCAAGCAAACGCCCACCCAGGGATCAGGCCCACAAACATGGAACCACGGGCACCACGCTCCACCCATCCAAGCCTCCCACCATCTAGACCATGTCACTGAGCTCCTCATCGAGTCTCCTCTTAAACACCTCCAGGGATGGCGACTCCACCACCTCCCTGGGCAGCCCATTCCACTGAGGAAACGCTGGAGAATGCAGGCATCGATCTCGCTACCTCTCGCATGCTAAGCCAGTGCTCTACCATTTCAGCTAATTGTCCCTCATTAAATTAAAAAGATAGTACTTATCACAGTACCAGTCTGGTAAAGATGGAGCAATCCAGCCTGTTTACAGGAAAGGTTATCCGTTTCCAAGTGTCCACCTGTGTATCTGGGAGTACAGTGTAATTTAGGGGGTTAAGGCATAGAAGAGAGGCATTTTGTGCTTTTCTCTGTGCAGTTTACAACATATTTGAGGTTAGTTGAGATTTATTTTGAATTACATGTTCTCCTACTTTTGTACTGTTCCCTGAGATTTAATTTGGTGTAGAAGTAAGCTGTGCCAGGCACTTCCCTGGGTCTCAGCACCGTGTTACAGGTCACTGGAGCTGCAGAACTTGAGTGAAGATACGAAGACCTATTTTACACAGCACTTCATTTGCACAGCATTTAGTTTAGGCTTGTACAATAAAATTATACAGCAGTGAAATGAGCATTTTCATTCCACAAAAATTACTGTAATTGACTCTAGTAAAATTATTTCTAATATTCAGTACAAAAAAGTTAGTACATTTTGAAGAATAGATAGTAACTCTTTTGTGATAGCTGAGTGATGTTTTTACTGTGGCTAAGACAAGTGCGAGAGAGATCCACAGAACTGGCTGATACAGTAAATTACCTAATGACAGCAGCAGTATTTCACACAGCAAATCAGATACCCACCTTTTCTGACAAGTAATAAATTGTTCAAGCTAACAAAGGGAAATTTATGTATTAATTATCTATTAAGAGACACTTGGTAGAATAGCCTGTAGTCTGCAGTCTGAAAATAATCCTGCTCTGACAAGTGTCAGTCAGAAATGCTGGTGAATCACTCAAAGATCTTGCTTGACTGCATGCACCATCAAGTCAAACTGTTCAGAGTTACTTGAGAAGCAAGGCCTAAATGTAGCTGCACTAGCCCCAGTTGCTTTTACGTGTATTTCTAGAAAACATGTTATCCTTTGAAATATTTACCAAGATTTCTCATTTTTCCTTATCTTCCCGAGAAAGGATTCACACTTCCTATGATCAGACAACTAGCCCACAGTTTTGGCTGTCCTCTTTTTCACAGCTTCCTGGAAAAGGAGGCAGAGTATGGAGGAGTGGTTTAAATATGAAACAGAGAACTCCATGGGGCAAGCACTAATAAAATTTACATAATCAGGGGACTCTCCTTGAAGTCTGGCATTGAATTATCAAACTAATAAAAGTATGAAAACTTCTTTTCACTTTCTTTTAAAAAACAAGTAAATTTGCCACTGCAGCAAGATTCTGTGCTGAAGATAAAGAGATGATCAGCATCAGGCAGGTGGTCAATGCCAGACAGTGACTCCACAGTGCGGAGAGAGCGATGGCTGAACATGAACCTGCCCAGCTGGGCAGAGCCACCGCTCACATCCCGGTGTTGGCTCTGCGAGAGAAGGCACCGAGCCACGGCACGAGGGGGAGAGGCTGGACCTGCACAGTACCTTTGAGGGCAGGTGGGGTGAAGACGCTCTGCTTCCTCTGCTTGGGAGAGGCACTCTGGGACTGGGGAGGGACAAAACACAGAGAGAGTCAGGTAAGAGACAGGCACGGGGTGTTTTCTGTTTATGGCAGCTCTGGGTCTTGCCCCACAGCTGCTTTCAGAGCGTGCACACACCCATCTGAGGAGTTGCTAAGAAAAGCACACGGTGTACATCTGATGCTAGCTCACGGTCTTTCATATATACAGAGAAAGCTAAGATTAGATAGACAAAAATGTGTGTTTAATGGTCAACCTTTATGACTCCCACGCAAGACAGACGCAGTATTACTGAAAATTACTCCACTCTAAAAAAATATTATGAAACATAACATTTGGATATCCTGTGCTTTTAACAGTGTGTGTAACTATTTCTCATGAAGCAAATAAATATTTACATACATTAAAATTGTTGCAAGGTTTACACTAACCAATATTCCAACTAAATACAGTGTAATCAATGATTATATGTATAGGTAGAGTAGAACTGAAATTATTAATATGTATAGACATTTTAGCATAAATAGGTACAAAATCTATCTCCCTTCAATCTTTCAATGTGTTCTATCACTCCTAAAATAATAATTTCAGCAGTCAATCACTCAGCTTTTAACTGAGCATGATTTGAATGATTTATTTAGGCACAGTTAAACTTTTATGGCCCTGAAATTCCATTTATGCACAAAAGATAAATGATTCCAAAACAATGGTAGTAAAATGACACAGAGTAATATGTAGTAGTATAATTATACCAATGTTTAGCTAACAAGAGCTAACTGGAATACATATAGTGCTAAAGCAGAGCAGCTTTTGCAAAATGAAAGCAGCTAAATTAGTGTTCATATTACATCATCATGAAATATGTTAACATACAAAGGACAATAAAGCTACATAAGGTCACACTCAGAGCTGGCTTTGGAAGGCATAAGCACCATATCATATTCCTCACAAAAAGGTTAAGGAAAAGCCGTGTGTAGGCAAGCTTTTTTTTTTTCGTCTATTAAATTTCTAATTGTATTTGTTCATAACAATGTTGCCTTTTCACAAATATTCTAAAAATGCCTAGGATATAGACTCTGATTTTTAATCAGATCTATTTCTTCAAGGAACATTTGAGACAGCTCTTAACAGAACCACTTTCACACAAGTATGGCAAATTCTATTAGCTTATCACAATGGGTGGAATGGTAACATTTATAAATAAAATATTGTCTTGTTTGGAAAAAGAAAGCTATTTATATGCACTATGGGATAGGTTGTTGTCCTCACCCCAGTAAATCTTTCTAAGTCTGTATTTGAGTCCAAATTTGAACCAATCAATACCTCCTGCTGCTATTTAAAGTGCTGCCTGCTGTTCTGTGCAACGAGTGAAGGAGAAGGAGATCAGGGAACTGCAGGAACTATGCAAGGGGAGATTAGAAAACAAGACCGGAGAAGCTGTCTTTTAATTCTTGTGCAAACAACATCCATGCTTCGCCTGCTGTAGGATTAGCAAATGATGGAGAGAGTAGAGAGGAGTTTTCAACGGTGACCTGCAGATCCAAATCGATGCTTGGATGGGGTAAGCTGGCAGGGGCACCTTGGACCAGGTTTGTTATGCATTGCTAGGGCACGGCAGTGAGGCCAAGGGGAGGCATGCCTCTCCCAGTTCCCTGCTACATGGAGAAGGGAGAGCCAGCAGAACTGACACACAACACAGCTTTACACAGCCCTGGTTTGCAAAAGATGGTTCTCAAAAGGCTGTGTTACTGATGATGGTATGACAATGTAAATAAAAATATTAACCAGGAGGAATCAGTGAGTTTCAAAGGTGTTTTAACAATAGATCTATTTTAACAATAAGTATGTTTTTTTAAAAAAAAAATATTTCACTTACCTCTGCCTGTGGGATGTTTGTTCTCTTCTCATCTTTTTCTATGGAAAAAGATACAGAAAAGGAAAAGTTAGTACAGAAGCAGTTTTCAGTCCTAACACTTACACCCCTACAGCACTGTTGTAAATAAGAAATCAACCATCTGACTTACAGCTTTTCTTTCTCTTTTGTATGTCTCAGAAAACCAGAGGCTGTGATCAGCATTTAGGCATAAGAACTTCATCTGAAGCACTTAACTCCCATTTTTTGTCTGTGAATAACAGCAATCTATGGAGGGCCTTCAGCAGCAGGTCCTTTGTCCAGGCTGGCAGCACAGCTCTGACCTTGCAAGTGGGGCTATCAAGGTACAGGGTTGATTTGCCCAAGGACTGCACTTTCTTCTATGATCAGAAAAGTCTTGTTTGCCAAACCGGGTGTAGCAAATTCACAAAGGGTTCTACTGCAGTCAAATAATAAGAAGAATCTCAACTCAGTTAAGTTATTAATATACCAACACTGGTACTGAGGAGCACCTAGCAGTAATATGCAAAACTAACACAACAAAGCCCAACAAAGAGTAATTTTTCAAGTTAGAAATTTCATTACACTACTGGACTGAATCTTTTCCTGGAACTTTCTACTTATGTTGCTTAATTTGCATTGGACTATATGCATGGAAGAATTGGCAAAACTAGAGATTTCTAATAAAGCAAGCGTCTCTGGGAACCTATATGAATAACTAAGTAAAATTGTGTTAAGCAGAAGAGGCTCAAGGATGTTCCTAACTGTGGTACGTAATAAGTTTTTGCATGACCTAAATTACGTTGCTACTGTTGTCCTGATGTGGTTAATGCATAGAACGTGTCCATCTTCTGCCAATGATTTCACAAATATTTGATGAATAATGCATAGGATCTTTGATGCACAGTAGTTTGGATCTCTAAAATAAAATGCCACTTAAAACAGAGACATCAATCTTCCACTACGCCAATGCCTCTTCTAAAATTTTCCACTTGCAGATATCAGTGTGTAATTTTCACTGGTCTGTAAACATAACTTTATCTGACTTATTCTCTAGATATTGGGTGTTTGCGATGTCCTGTGTATGAGGGGACAAGCCAAACCAGGCAGCTGAATCAAATTTTCTGTTCCATTCTTTACCACTTTATCTGTGCATCTTGCAAACTTTAATTGACTAACTGGATTTTTCAGTGTATGTCTTTTGCATTACCTCTGTCTTGAAGACATTCAAATCACTCATACTCAAGGTTAAAAAGTGTAGTTGAAAACAGTGCTGATTACTAAGGCATGATCCCACAGATGCAGAATCAGACAGGACAATCAGGAGGCCAGCTTCCTGCCATTGACATTTGTGTGAACTTTGGTAAGGTCACCAATATCCTCCTCGACTTCCCTACCTGTAAATAAGTATAACAGTGCCTATTTCAGTCTAACAGTATCTATTTAACTCCATACTTTGGAGTATCAAGTCAGGCTGACTAAATGGGTGATTATTTATGTACTTGCAATCTTTCTTATTGGTTGTATACCAAAGAGCAGCAGACTTCAATGAGTCAACATTGGACTGTTTTTTGCTCAGGATCTTGAATTTATTTGGAGGCTGAAATTTGAATAAATCAGGAACTTGCAGTAGAGAACAATGAAAAATAAATCACATCCCACTCCTTCCCGAAACTCTAAATTTGCCCAGATTAAAAATATATTTTGCAAACCCAAGCTGAGGCTTGCATAAGGAACATCAGTGGCTTTTTTGGGTTTTAGGTGTTGATCCTGAGGATGTGCGCAACTCGAACCCTTTGGGCTTGCACATTTAGTGTTTGGAATGATGTGACATTAAAACGAGTATGAGAACTGGAAAGTTTCCAGCCTTTCCTTTCACTCAGCAGCCTTTAAATGACAGGCAACTCTGGTAAAAAAAAAAGTGGTCCTGTACAAAGTTAGAGAAATCATTCATATCTACAGGGGAAATAGTGCCAATGAAATGCATAGATAACATGGACATTTAAGAATGACTTACAAAATCATATAAACCCCCCAATTTTCTGAATCAGTAAGGAGAGGCCAGAAATTAACCTAAAGGAGTGAAAGATACAAACTTGAGGCAGCAGCGATGAAATGTTTCAAGTGAAATGAAGGGAAAGGTAGAACTGGCTGGAGATACAATTTGGTCAGTTTTGTACCTTTTGACATGTATTTATTTTTGAGGAGAGAAAGAGCATTGCACATTTATTTTTCAGAGGCATTTTGATAGATAATACCCAAAGGAGAGTAGAGATTTGTAAGGAGAGGTAGCAAGGAATAGGGAAGCCATAGACTGAGGCAGAGAAGAAAATAATTGAAACTCTTTGTGCAGAGGTGGAGGTAAAGCTGAAAGGCAAGAGGGACATAGAACGAAGATAGACTAACTTGTGTGTACCCGAGGTAGCAATGAGAGGCAGGAACAGTGAGGTTGTAGCAGTAGTAAAAGGGGGAATTTAATGATGACAGAGAGCAGAGCTGGAATGCAGTGTGGGTGAGAGCTCAGTCAGGATCTCTCTTCCTGGAGAGATACTTAGACCCATTTTGTTCTAACTGAATGATAATATTAATTATTGTATGAACCTTCTTCCTTGGACAAATAATGGTTTTTCCAGTGTAACTCACAATGTTTTGAAAGCTAGCTGAATAAATTAATGACACCATGTCTCACTAAGAAAGTATCCTTGTGACAATCAAAGCAAGTAGGAATTAATCCTCTTGCTGCAACAAGTAAGTATGGGCATCAGGAGATCATACAGAAAACTTCCATGACATTTTATGATGAGAATGGAAGGTATAATGTAAGAAAGAACATCATCACTTAGCGACAGCAAATCAGATATTTCCACAGGAAACCAAACAAGTCATGCATTTCCCACCCTCAAATTCCTCTCAAATCCAACAATAATTATAAGCTTAATTTATTTACTGAACAATTAGAGCACAAACTCCTCTTGAGAAGGGTCAGGAAATAATCAGAAAAAAAAAATCACAAGTATCTGACACAAATATCACTTCATACCCAGAATAGGATGAAATCCCTGGTTTGTCAGCATCTTTTAGTTCCCATTGACTACTGTGCAGGCAGGATTCTGTTTGAAATCTCATAGTTATACAGAATGAGAAATTCACTTACCATGTTTATAACTAGGCAATTCTATCATGGAGAATGTGATTTTGAAGGATTAGTTATTTCTCTTTCATATGAAACAAACCCTTAGTTCTCAGTAGGTAACTTCTCCCTATAGGTTTGTGCTCTTTTTATTGGTGCTGCATATTCCTCCCTCACAGACCATAACATTGTTCACAGAACCCAATACGGCTGTGTTGTATCACAAATACCGACATATGGGGTTTTCCCAGTTAACTTATTCTCAGCTATTCTTAGCTAACAGTGATCTAATTACTCAAGTAATTGCTAGATAGTAGTTTTTGTATTTTTGTTTTAAAGAGGTGTAATAGAAATCCTATGAAGAGCTGAGAATGGATTTGCACATACTTAAGTATTGGAAAGTGAAGGTATGTAAAAACAAGACAGTAGCTTTATTCAGAGGATTTTTTAACTTATGTTGAGGAAAAAGCAGCTGAGGACTTTTGCTTGTACTGGGTGAATAATGTCTGAGCCTGGTGTGATCCTTACCTCATGTAGACCGGACTAACACCTGGCAAAATAAACATGGTTTAAGTCTTTAGTCAGTGTCCTCAAAAAAATAAATAGTCAATGAAAGGTTCAATCTAAAGGATATTTCCTTCAGTACAGATTTCCTTCAATACAGACTTTCTGAAACAAAGCCTTGTTTTTTAAGGAGAAGCACTTCTGAAAGCTCATCTATCTGCATAGATCCCCTTTAAGCTTTAGCCTTCACCCAGGGCAAAACCTGCAAGACTTGACCCAATTTTATTGCTGAAATAGCTGGAAGAAATATCAGGGCATTTTTCTCCTAAACACTCTTGTTAGCAGAGCTCTTCTGAATCTTTATTACCACATCTCCCTAAACAAGATGATATAATAAGCTGAGCTCCTCCAGAGGGAAAAGGACTGAGTGAAAGGATGCTGGGTATAGCTGGGATCACAACTGCTTGGTGACGCTGCCCACTCTTCCCATGAATCCCCACTGTTGTGCAAATGGCATGTCCATGCTGGGGGAAGCTTTGTGGTTGTTTTAAAGTAAGATCAAAATTCATCTGCCTTGGTTCTCCCACCGGATAATGTTAATGCACTTGGAGCAGCTACGTAGGGCAAGAGGTGACCTGTTTTAAAAGACTTGGCCTCTGATATCACCCATGGGCTCTGCAGTGGTCTCATCCGCCAAAGGCTTATCTCATCCAACTAAGTACCCGGTTTGCTTTCCCCTTGGAAAGAGCAAATAAAAGCCTTTTCTGTATGGTTTCAGTCAGGCACTAGAGAAACAGCAGGTCAGAGGCAGGCTTTTACACAAAAGAAACTCAGTAAGAGGCTGGTCTAATTGTTGGAGCAAGCCTCTTGTAAAGAGTTCGGAATTTTCATTGGGAAAACATAGCTGAGCAGTTTCAGATACAAATCACAGGGGTCTGATAGGTTTTGATTTGGTTAATTTTTGTTACCGTGTCTAAATTTTCTTTTAAACTAATAAACACAGTAGTCTTTAATTGCTCAGACAGTGGGAATAGCCCATGTGCTGCCTGCTTCTCATAGGTGTTAAAGAATGATTTAAACAAGAATGGTTTGAATCTGAAAGAAGTTACCCTGGTGACAGGCTCCAGGGACACAATGGTTAGTTTGGAGCCACCTTATACTCCTGCCCTTGCCACTGTATATACAGTGCCATGAAGGGGGCAAAGTAGATGAATGAAAACATAGATCCAACCTTTTTCATGCCAAACTAGTGCAGGGCACCCCAGGCTAGTGACAAATCAGATAATGCTGCCTTTATGGAATAGTTCAGCCAGCCTTATTTTATTTCATTAGTTTTGATGAAATATCTTCCTGGCCAAGCTGTACTGTGTCTGTAAGCAAACTTTGCTGTCAGAAATTGTGAAAGAGGTGAACCAATTGCTAGCTTTTGATCCATGTGCTCAATGATGACATAGAGTTGGAAAAGAAAATAATTTTCCTGCCTATGGACCCACTAAGCCATGTCCTGTAGTGAAGAGGAGGGTGGCTCTCTCTTCCGGCTGTGGGGTTGGGGCAGGCTTGTGTGCTTGGGCAGTGGGGACAGAACTGTGCTCTCAGCCCTGTTGAGTGCTAGTTGTGCAGCAAGGGAGACCACTTTTTTTTGAAAACTTATATTTAAGCAGCACAGACAGACACACAATTTTAGGAATTAAGAAATGTATATATAATTTTAAAAATAATGCCTTATTGCCTTGTCATTTAGTAGCAGGAAAATCTGAAAATTTCTGAAAATTTTGTTTCAATCACTTCACATTTCAATTTCTTTATCAGTAAAATAAGGATTTTTTTAATCTACCAGCTTGTCTCACTTGTGTTTGACTACCACCATGTGTATTAGCCATTGGTATTTGTGAAATGAGCTCATTGAAATCTGATTTAGAAATTGACTGACCTAAGGTTTTGTTTTTCTGCTGTCACTATTTTTCCTTTCCCACTTTCCTACTACAACATCTTTCTTCTAGAAGACATAGCAAGAACAAAAAATATTTAATAATTTGCTTTTGCCAGCACATCCAGTAGCATCCCATTGGTTTTTCCTAAATTACTGAGGTAAGGAAAGGAAAAACCTTCAAAACAGACAAACATAAAAAATGTTTATGGACTTAATAGTTTGGTTTTCGCTTGCTGGTTTTTATTTCCCAGTATCTCTCAATGAAAACTTGACTCTGGGTTTAGATGTCATTACATTTAATTACGATAAAATACCCTGGTAAACCCTCCTGGAGTGAGTATTTGTTTCTGAAAATATTCACATTGCAAAAGCACCTCATTAAACTCCTGTATTCCAGCTGCTGTGGCAAGTGTAGCTGGAAGGACTGTTCCCCTCCTCAGTCAAGTGCTGACAAGAGAGAACATACATTGCGGTTCTGCTGCATCTCACACACTAATCAGCATCTAAATTACTCCCTGGCCCTTTAGGGAGCACTAATAACAAGATTTGTATAGGAAGTATTAATAAAAACATATGGGAGAGAGGAATTTGCTATATACACAGGCATTTGCATTCCTATCCTCTCTGGCATTTGCAGTTAAGGTGTGTAGCACAGGAACAGTCCCACATTGCCCTGACAGTGCCATCACCAAGGGACCTTTCGTCACTTTGTCTAAGACATCACAGTACAGCTGTTCCCAACCAGCTCATGACTGAAACCAGCGCTTCATCTGCTACAGGCCAGACAAATCTGACAATTAAAATTTTCTTTCCATGTACATAAGTTATTTACATAACTTCCACCTTCAATATTCAAGTAGCCATTACTAGTACTTACTGAGAATAGGGGCTGTGATCTCCTTTGTTAGACCAAATCCTTCCTAATGGTCCTCAAAGTCAGCCACTAAATGAGAAGAAAAACCTGTCCTTTTACTCCCAATACACGCAGAAGCATTTGATCCAAGTAGTATCTATATCTCTGATCATACAGACAGTATCCATGGACCCACTTTAAACTTCACAGACATAATAATATGAAATAAAACCACTGTTCATAAATTACACAGATTAAAATTTGTTTAAAACATGCATTCTGGTAAAATAATCTATTTTGAAAGAAACTGGAGACATTACAAACCTCAAATGTGAATCTAAATGTATTTGTTTGCATCACATGAAGGGAATTAGAGTGCCTGATTCAACAACCTCGTTATTCCAGCTTCATGCCAGACTCATGGAAATAAGTTTCATTTTACTGGCATTAAACTAGAATATAAGAGTGATGAATTAGGTCTGAAGCCTTACCACAGAGTCATCACAGATTATTACAAGCAGCATAAAAATCATCCTTTCCTTAACCATTTTGTTTCCAATTTTTCATTCTCCCTTCCTAAAATATGTGCTAAATATTAATATAAAACAATTTCTGTCCAGCTTTGAAGCTCACAGAAATTTACTCATTCCACAAGTATATAATTTAACAGCAAAACACATCTTCCTGTTTCCAGCACAACTAAGTTACGTTCCATCAGAAATCTGGGGTGCCTGCTATGGTCTGATCCTTGGCAAAGAGGAGTTCGCCAGTGCCTGGCTTGTCCAGGTGATGAGGGGAGAAGACTGGTGTTCCAGGCAAAATGATTCCCATAGAACTTCAACACATATGGAGAGCTGCTCAGTGCAAATCCTGCATCAGCCAAACAAATCAGGAAAAACAGAATGCTGGAGGGAAGTGAAAGACAGAAAATCGTTTTACCACTGGCTTGAGTAGGCCATAGGCAACAGCAAGTTTCGCCATCGATTTAAAGATCAAGATTTTATCTTATATATATAGAATGAATTTGGTTAAAATTTTTTTAAAGAGAAAAAAAGTGAACAACTTTCTCGCTTAATAAACTAGTTCTAGACTTGGTACAACTGTGAAAGAACTTCAGCCATGCATAAACTGCCTCAGTCAAAACTCTTGCTGATTATCTAAACTAAGTAAGGACAGTCATATCAATATCCATTACATCATTGAAAATTTAGGTTAATTCATTTAGTAAGTAAAAATAAAAATGAGACAAAGTGAAGAAAACTGCTATGATTAGTAATGTGAAATTTAAAATCCTTGGTCTATTGGGAAGGTTGCTGGTAAACTCAGGTCTCAAAATGAGCAAAGACTTAAAAGAGACATGGTCATCTACATATGAGTCTTTTATGTATAGTTCTTTAGTATTATTAAAATCTCCCACTTAGATTGAAATACACATAAGAAAAAAAATTCCGTTATTCTTGCAGCAAATAAATGCAAATGAATACAATACTGATTTTCTGGTATGAGCCAGCAGGGAATCTGACAGCCTTCATTTCTGTGTGCCCCAGGCAGTACTTGAGGGCCAAACAGAACTAGAAGAAAACCTAAGAAAATTAGACTTTCACAGAGATATGGACAAGGACTGCAAAGGAGATGTAAATGACAATGTGATATCTCGAAGTTTGTCCAGCTTTGTTTAACAAGAACTCATCTCGTAAGGTTACACTGACATAGGGTATATTCTGACACAACAGCAGACGTCAATAAAGATTGCATCTTTGCTGTATGGTCTAAAGGCAGTTTCCACACCCACAGCATAATCTCACTGGGCCTGAAACCTGACAGTGAAAGAATAGGCTCACATGAGGGAAATAGGAGAGCAGTGGAGATAAAGAAGGTTTTAGAGAGGTTAGAGGAAGCCCAGAGCTGTTGAGTGGCTGCCAGCAAATACTCAGAGAAATAGGTTCAAAGAACAGAAACATGACTCTGAGTGAATGTGCCCAATCAAAACATATTAGACTACTAAAATATTTGCCAATCATTGCTACTGTTTTACCAAATGTTCCGAATGCTCGTATGTGAATTTATCAGTAATACTGTATTATTGGATAGTATACATACACTGTGCTACTTTTGTAGCACAGAACTACTCTGTTTTCAAATGACATACTGGAGAGGGTCAAGAGCCAAATGCAATTGAGGCAAAGATCATGAAGTAAAATCCGTGGTTACCCAGAATATAGTACTAGCCAATTCCCTCATATACATTTAAATAATTTCCTAAAAACTTCATATGCTGGAATCAATTGTGATGCAAAATGGATCAGAATTGACCTACTGGTTGGAATCTTTGTGTTGGTGTTACAGCTGCAATAGCCATCATTGTGAGGGGCTCCTTTCTTGGCTGTGAGCTGTAGGAGTATTCTAAGCTCTAAAACTAAACCCACAGCAGCCAAAATAAATAAATAAAAAAATAAAACCAATAAAACTACCACAAACAATCCCCTCTCCAAGAAACAAACAAACAAAAAGAACAAAACCCCTCCAAAACAGTCAAATGTTTCTTAGCAGTCTATAGCTTATAAAGCTGTTAAAAAAATATCGTATCTGAGCAGTTGTGTTTGTATATTCTGGAAATGGACATTTTCCAGAGGAGAAGAAAACATACAAAACAATAAAATTCTTCCTTAGCCAGTGATTATTATTGCTGGCCTAGCAATTTCCTTCCTTTTGGAATAATACCTCAAGGATTTCAGTAAGAATGTGTTGTAAAGCTAGTCTTGGCCAGCTGCTGGTAGCTTGCCTGTGGTTAGAATGCATGTGCAGAAAGCTCCTCACACACATGTATCATCTTACACGTGAGTCAATGAAGTGATTAATAATAGTTCTTCTTGGGGTTTAGGACCCTTGCAACAAAAAGAAGATGCAAATATCAGTTTTGTAAATTCATTATTTTGTTTCTCAAGCTTTCCAAAAGTCAGCAAAATGACGTTCCATAGAATCATTCTTGCCTTCAGCACAACTAGGTGGGCTGGAGCAGACCAGGAAAATCCTTGTTAGGTCAGAGTAAGTCAGCTGCAATTTCCAAAGTCATCTTTCAGAATTTCTCCTAACCTCACTACATGCCAGAGACAGAGGGGACCCTGGGTTTTGTTTTATACATCTCCATCTGTATTGTACTGTCACAAACAGAAACATCTTGCTGTGATTCCTGTGGAATGAGCTGTTCCACACCCTTCAATGAGATTTGCTGTACATATTAAAGCTGAGGTCACACACTAGCATCAGCATTTTAGGAGGCTAGAAAGCATACTTCTAAACATTACAGCCCTCCTGCCTATTTACTGTATTTCAAAAAGAGACAGTAAAAAACGAATGTTGGTCAGGAACAAAAATCTTATAGATTGCAATTCTTTGAAAGGATAATTCTTTTTTTGCCTCTATTCCCTTAATCACTTTTTAGTTCACCAGTACAATTCTACTTCAAAGAGAAAAGGTTACAAAACAGCACTTAGTAATAAAAATACGTTGCTTTCAAAACAGCGGAACTTTTAGGTTAAATTGCTCCCTGATTCTGTAGTTGTCCTGCAGATCCTGACATAATGGGGAAAAGGTGGGCAAGTGCTTCAGCCAATCCCAGAGATGATACTGTTTGGTGGTGGTCAAAGAAAGGGTAGGACAGGTTCATCAATATCTTTGCTTTCTACCACTGCCTGAGAACAGCTATGGCAGGGAACCTCAGAGAGACTTGAGGGGAGTACTATCACCACACACCTTTGAGTGGTGGAGGCTCAGTACAGAAATGTATAGGGATGTGGGATCTGGGATGTATAGGGATGTGGGATGTCTAGGTACAAGGAAAAGGTATACTGTGGGGTACAATAGAGTTCACTACTTTATTGAACTTTCTATCTGCCTTTCTCAAGCTCATTTTCTGCCTGGTGTGACTTTCTCTGCCTGTCTCATCTGAATGAAGGACATGGCCTCAGGTGAAAAACAACCTTTACAATGGCCCTTCATCTGCTTAACACTGTTAACTCTGTTAATGCAGTTTGGTTCCACAAGATGAATAATGCCAAGGCATCAATTCTCTATGGTACAGCTGAATGCCAGATATCCCAGGGAAAACATAAACAAACAGTGAGCATGTCACTGTGCTTCATTCTGCTACTATGATAGATCTTCCAGTAAAGCCACTCGAGAAAAACATGAAATTATTTTAGATACAGACTCAGGAATAGCATTTTGAAGGGAAGAAGGAGAAAACAGAACTTCTTTCAATAGACATACAGTTTAATTCTACCCTAGAACTGCTTTGATTACTTTAAAAAGAGACTTAACTGGTCCAACTGATCATGTTTCCACCAGCTGATGATACAGCTGATGACTCACAGGAAAGCAAATCTAAGCTCTACACCTCCCTGCACTCTCGCTGAATTTCTGCAGCCTTCTGTTGGCAAAACCTTTCATGATTGAGATGTTCAATTTATTTAGAGTGTCTGCTAGCTTGAGGTCCAAGTTCATTAAATTCCCACTTTTGATGTTCTGTATTTTGAAGTGATGCTTTAACTTCAGTTATGCCACATAAAGAGTTAAATTTTGTCCCTAAAGGCTCAATACATGGGCTAACTTGATGGATGCTTTAAGTGCAACCCCTTCCCAATATTCTGAACATAATGAGGTTAGTGCTAAAAGCTGGATTCACTCGCATCTGCCTGCATTATCTATTTATTTCACACACGTCACCATGGTAAATGAGTGCTGCATTAAGTACTAAATAGTAGAGGTCAGAAAAACCCTGTGTTGTATTTTTTTTCCTTCAGCAAGGCTGAAACATGTATTAGTGGATTTTAGTTTATTACTTGATGTAAACTAAAAAAAAATGTTAAAAAATGAGTATTCGCACATTATTAAAGTATAATTTAAACATAATCTCAAAAGAAACTAACTTGACATTCTTATTCAAAACAGTTTGTCCTACAATGTCTAAATGGACTTAATTGAAATAGCCTCTGAAATTTTTTACCATTTAAAAAAAAAAATTAAAACACTCAAAATACAAACAGAATGTTTGCCACAGGCTAAACTGCACATATTTTCTCCAAATTGTTTTTAATGCCATCAACCCCCCAAATTGCATACTCAAGTAGTTATATTATATAAGTATTTTGACTCTAAGAAGTACGTAGTTATTACACCTAGACATTACATTTTTTAAATAGAAAACTCACCATCTATTCAGAATTCTCACCAAAATGAACTATATGAGGTGTATAAGTATTTAGCACTGTGTAAATCTGTTAAGAGCTCCTCTAGCAAAATATTAAGCCTTATAAATGCAGTAAAGTTAGAATCTGACCCACTCACTTCCTCATCAGGTTAGGCAGCCTTGCATGTTGCTATTCCCTACCCATGGCACAGTTGTGTCATGCTATCTGCACAGAGGTGATAACAAGAGTAAACATTCCAAAAGCTTATCAGTCCTCATGCTGAATGATCAAGCAGTTGGAGATCTGTAACATGAAGCCATATAAATTAAAAATATTTGCAAATAACCTTCTGGGATGGAAAAAAGCTGTTTCTATGGTACTTTTGTATAAGGAACAAGGAAAACAGATGAAGAGTACAAGGTTCAGCTCTAAAAATACCTCATTCACTTTCCGATAGTTCCATGGACATTGACCCTTCCAGCACAAAATCAACAGGAAGCAGGGAGCAGGAGGAACAAGTGTATGGTACTTAGTACAAAGTAAAGGGTACATATTAGGAGCTTAAATGCACTGCTAAATAAAAAAAAAAAAAACCTATGTCAATGCATTTGTTGAGTATTTAAGGCTGGAACAAGAAAAATTGATTAAATGCAGTTCCACCCATATTGGGAGTGAGTAAACCTTCTGGTTTTTTGACTTCATGTCCTCTCAGTTGCACCACTTCTCTGATCTAGCCAGAAATCAGAAGTCCTAGTTGTAAATATCCAGCCTCTATTTCCATCCACTAGAGCTTACTGGGTGGTGTTTGCATCCTGTATTGTCCCGTCTTGCAGAGGCACAGTGAACTCCAGTGAACAGCAGGGACTCATTCTTGTTTTGACTAAATTTACTCACTTCAGCCAACTAGTAGAAGCAACCAAGCTCGTATGAGCTATGTGTTACATAAAATGTACCTGTGCAGTTGTCAATAAACACCGAAAATGAAGGAAGCTGTGATTCTGTGAAGCATGAATAAAAATAAGCAGGAAAAATTAAGTATAATAAGTTAATTTTGACCAGAACAGGCATAAAACCTTTTGTTTTGATTTTCTCTGAGTGGCTGTCAGACCCTTCTCCTTGTTAAAGCACCACTTATTCACTAGAGAGACAGTCCAGACTCTGGCACTAGTACTATATGAAACAGTACATTTCCTACTGTTTCACACTATGTGGTTAACACAATGACTAAAATATTCCCAGGGAATGTTTCTATTTGTGAATTAATCTATTCATGACCTCAAAAATAGTGAAAACATAGCTGGCTGCTTTGGTGATAACATTCAGTTTAGACACAGCAGTGGCCAGTGCCTCCCAACCAACTCAAGCCTTGTCCTCCAGCCTGCTGTCCTTACTGTACAGCAGGGTGCATGACAGCTCTTCTGACAGGTGGTGACAGTGACATATAAAATTCTTGCTCTCCTATGAAAATGGAACATAGTCATGAAATGGAGTATTTTAATGAATGATGCTAAGGAAAACATTTTTTTTTTAATTCATTTTTTTCTTTTTGGAACCTGTGAGCTGTTCCTTCTGGGCTACATTAAGAATAGCTCAAGCACATGTTCCTGATATTTTTCTTTAATTCTTTTTTTTAAGTCCTTGAACTTTTTGTTTTCACAGAGTCTGTACTCACACTGCATATGAGTGAGGAACTTTCGCTGTGGTTTGTCCCAGGCACTTCTGTGAGCCTGAACTACAGAGTAAACTTGGAGTAAACCAAATGAAAGAGTATCTGAGCATAGTGTATGTAGGTAAAAAAAAGGGGTGTAATTTGCCACTGAACATTTGCAGTCACATGTCAGCCTGCAAACAGCAGGATATTTTCAAGCATAGACATTTTTATCTCTGTTCTGGAATCCCTATCACCTGTCACCAGGTATTACACAATGTTTGTTTTATGTATGGCATTGTTTCATTGTGTCAGATAGTCTTTTCCAGCACAGGCTGAAAGAACACGAAGGTCCTCACTACCCTGACAAGTAGTGCCTAATCTCTGAACGTCCTGGTGCCATTGGTAATGCACGCTGAGCTATACTGGTCCTCTGGTGTGAGTGGGCACAAATGCTTTTCATTGCTTATGCCATACCTCTACAAACTCCTAGACTGATAGAAAAAGAGGCAGCACACTTAAACTGTATACACATTCAGCATATAGAAAGGCCAACTATTTTGACCAAAACAAAAAATACAGTTAACGACAGTTTTTATTAGTGTACTGCTTTTCTCAGTGCTTTATTACCACACTAGAAGCCTAAATTTGTAATTGAAAACAGCTGCTATTTGGCTTTCTAACTCTCTAGTTCTTGAACCAAAGCAAATAGTATGCCCTACCAGAATTTCAGGTTTTGAAAAACATACAAATTTTCATGAACTCTGAGACCAAGAGTTCTCTGCTGATTCTGGTTTCAGGGAGATTTTTCCCTGAGAAAATACTGCAGAACTGCTTGTCAATGCCCCAAACCAGCTGTTTCCTACTTAGTAGGTAATTTTCGATCTCGGTATATTTTATCTTGGGGAGAAAAAAATATGTGGGCATTAGAGGTAAACCAAACATATTCATTCACCTAGAAGCATCATCTAACTAATATTAGTCACAAACACTAATGTTGGGCGAAGCTTATTACCTTTATCCCCTCAAAGATGCTCTGCTGATAGTTTGCATCACCAGGAAAGCACATCTCTATGTGTTCATGTGTTAATGTGTTAATTGTGCAGGGGAAGTCTGAGAGTGTCTAAAACCAATTTAGCCTAAAAATCTTCAACTACTTCGGTTTGTCATGGAATTGACACAGGCATAAGGACAATTTTTCCTTCTACCACCCACATGGCTCTGTTGTTTCCCACTGCATTAAATACTCAGGCTGCTCATGAGGCATCTCAGCAGAGCTCTGAGGAGGCGGCAGTAAGCTGAAAGGCATGAATCTCTTTCTGGATAATGGAAAATCAGCTAGAAAGAAGAAAGCAGAACTGCCAATGCCTAAAGACATGCTGCAACCATGTTCCTTGTCTGAACACAAGTACAGCTTGCTTTTCTTCAAGTTATGATTTTCAGAGTTTAGTAATATCAGGTGTACTGAGTACTACTTGGAATAAATAAATTATATTGCTTTTGTAGTGACCATTTCTGCCTTGAAATAAGATTTGAAAAACACAAAAAGGCAGCTCTGGAGAAGAGTTAACAAAACACTTACATTATAAGCAGGGAAGACAAAACAGGCAACAAAGCAGAAATGTGAGCTGGAAACAGCAAATACACAGGAAACTTAGAAACACAGAAGTTTATCGTAATGTTTGTCCATATTGTAATGTTACAAGAAAACTGTACACTTTGACACAGGCGGAACAGCCTTTGCCAGGCAGACTGTTTGATGTTTTCTTGGCTCTATGACAAGGCCAGTCTGTACAGGAATGCTGCATTGTTTTCTGATCAAAGTGAACCCTAATGATATTAAACCTCCCTCAGCTATCACTACTCTACTTGTCACCAGCTTTTTCTTGAGCCACTGCAGTATGATATTCTGCTAGCTTAAATCCTCGTCAGACTTTTATTTCAGATAATAAGAATTGATTCTCATATATATTCTGCTACACTTGGTACAGAGACAGGAGGCTGTGAATATAAAGAAAAGATTGCTTTTAGGGTATGGTGATATTCAGTTTCTGTTGACTCCAATGATATTGCAAGAGAAATAGGAAACAGGAGAGGTTTAATAACTTTTGGATTAAACTTTTGTACGGCATAACAATTAAATACATCTTTCAAACTAAATATGTGCTTATGTTCCTTTTATCTAAGACAGACATAGAGCAACTGTAGCTACATTAGGATATGAGTGAGCTCATTTTTGTAGTTCCATCACATTATACTTGTGTTTGCTTTCACAGATAGTAAAAGAGTCTTATAATTTCAAATAAAACTGATTAGATACTATGAAATCAAATAGCAGATACTCAGAAAACATGGCTCCATTGGTGGCAACTGAAGCACAATAGATTTAAGCAACTTCATAACTCGAATCTCAGTTTGCTAGTGCTAGCTCCTCTGCTCTGATGTGACAAAACCTATAAAAAGCACTTTACAGAGCACTTACAGAAAGAGTTAAGGGTTTATTTACTGGTCTTACAGAATCACAGACTATGCTGAGCTGGAAAACACCAACAAGGATTATTGAGTCCAACTTTTAGCCCTGCACAGAACCATCTCCAAGAGTCTGTTGCTTCACAAACTCATGTGGTCCACTGCAATCACTCTTGCTGCTGCAATTCAAATTTCTCTTTTGTTGACTTTAATTGTAATTATATATGGTGCCAACCAGAGTGAACATGAGAAAATGCAACAGTCAATGATGCTACAGGCTGCATATTAGCTCCTGTAGACACATATATCACCTGCCTATGAATCATTCAGTATGGCCTAACATTGTCTCCTTGGAAGCAAGGAAGTCAAGCAGAGTCTTCTTACAGTTTTTGAGTAGCTGTCATTGGTTTAAAATGACTTAGCCTTAGTAGATATTCCACTTTCACTTTATACACAATTGACCTGACCTAAGTCAGTGAAGACATTCCTGTCAAGGTGCTAGGAGACATCAGGGGTGGATGAGAAGACTTAGTAGAAAACAATGTTCAGATCTTTGTACAGAAGAACTCAAACTGCATTTATTAAAAGTTCTAAAATGTCCAAACACATTTTACAGCTTTCTGGTTTCTAGATGGGTCTGCATCCAGACCAGAATACCACAAAAATGCTGCCTTTTTTTTTTTTTTTTTTAACTGCCACAGTCAGAGGCAGCTGTAACAGAAGACTATAGAAAAGTCTAATTCTCAGAAAATGCCTGTCTCTGTGTTTGTTTTTTTTTAAAAAAGAAGCTAAGATAATTTGAGTAAACTTTGCAGGGGCATCCAAACACTTAGAATTGCATTATGACACATATTTCAAACTCTTGGAAGCATATTCTTCACTGGCTGTTTGCTCCTAACAAAAGAAGTGAAGTACTCCAGTGTGTAAAATTCAAGAGACAGAATACTGGTTTAGCCTAGCTCTAAAGGTTTAGCCCAACTGAAATATGTGACTTTGACCGTATCACTGGAATTCTCTGCTGCTCAGTTTCCCTGTTGATCTAGGGAATCATAAGTTAATAACCTTGCTATTATTTTATTAACTGCAGTTATGTGTGGTAATGAATTTACTGTTTGGGGGGACAAATTGTATTCAGCATCCTACTGAATTCTATTCAAAATCCAATAACTGATCAGCATTTTGGGTTTTAATCAGCAAGGTGTCAAAAACCCCTAGGACTAGTTAACTCTGAAATTTCAAGGTATACAATAATTTCAGAAGCTGTACAGTGCCTTGCAAGATTGAGACGATAATATTTTTTTTACCATTTGCACTTCCATTCTCAACCTATTGTCTGCCTTTCCAGGGTGGCTTTAGAGTCCCTTTATTCAGCAGGCTTACACATGTGCACACCCTGTTCAAAACACTTGCCCATCTCAAGCACACCTGTATTAGGAACAGTGTGGTCAGTCAGACCAGGGAAATTATCCTTCCCCTGTACTCGGCGCTGGTCAGACCACATCTTGAATACTGTGTCCAGTTCTGGGCTCCCCAGTTTAAGAAGGATGTTGAGCTTATTGAGAGGGTCCAGAGAAGGGTGACAAGGATGGTGAAAGGACTGGAGGGCAGGCCCTATGGGGAGTGGCTGCAGGAACTGGGGTTGTTCAGCCTGGAGAAGAGGAGGCTCAGAGGTGACCTCATTGCTGTTTACAACTACCTGCGGGGAGGTTGCAGCCAAGTGGGTGAGGATCTCTTCTCTCAGGCTGATGACACCAGAACAAGAGGACATGCATGGCCTTAAGCTACGCCAGGGAGGTTTAGACTGAATGTTACGAACAGGTTTTTCACAGAGAGAGTGATCTCTCATTGGAATGGTCTGCCCAGGGAGGTGGTGGAGTCGCCATCCCTGGAGGTGTTTAAGAGAACATTCGATGAGGAGCTCAGTGATGATGGGATGTTTGGATGGATGGAGCATGGTGCCCGTGGTTCCACACTTGTAGGCCTGATCCCTGGGTGGGCGTTCGCTTGGGAGCTGGACTAGATGATCCTGTGTGTCCCTTCCAACTCAGAATAATCTGTGAAACTGTGAAATATGCATACAGATGCTCATGCGTGAAGCACATGGTGAGGGACAGGAAGATGGAGCTGTTGGTAAAGTTTTTATTTTTATCTGACTTCATATAAAATTTTAAAAACAGGACAAGGTTATAATTTACCCAAAGATTAACTTCATCAATATTAGTTCCCAGTATATAAAAAGAATAATATGTAAATAAATAAATATAAATAAGTTAATATGAATAGTAACTCGGACTTATATGAAAGTTGACTGAAACTTGCAGCGGTTCTGACTCATAGTAAAAATGATTTATTTAAAGGTTTATTATGAACATTGCAGGAAAGGTGATAACAGACATGCACCACTTTGTTTACAGTAGAATTTCCTGTAAATTAAAGAGTTCTTATTCTCTGTTTGGTTTTGATTTGGTATTGTACCAAGTATCTGTTTATAAAAGGAAATATGATGGTACAAAGTGTACAAAAGTGAATTGCAAAAGAGATTAACAGTCAAGGTGAATTTGCTTTAATTTAAGTCCTAGCAACATAGACACTGTAGATCCCATCAGGGAAAGGAGAGCCAGTCTAAGGCAGATTTTTCATGCACCATTACTGAGCTGAACTACCCGAAATTCAGGCCAGAAAGCTACTCTCCAGACTGGTATTGGGGTTACACAGGTCACTCTCAGCATCAGAAGATAACCTTAGCCATATGACACGCTTGAACTTCCCTGATCTGTGCACTGACCTCCAATGACAACAACCCTCTGAGCAGGGCTCTCTAAATGCTTCTTTCTGCACATTTCTGAGAAGCTTCAGCTACTGTTCTTGTTGATCAGACCTGGGGACCAGCAGCACAGTGAAGCCAGTGGAGATCCTGAAAGACCTAACGCAGTTTTGTTTCACTGAGGTGCCAGTGCACATAGTATGTAATGGCCTTAGAGGTAAATCAGTGAGAAAAAGCCTGAACTGCTTTTAAAAAAAGATTCAGATGATTAAGGGACAAGACAGGAAAAAATGTTGCAGAGCACTACAAAGGAAAAAATTGATATGAAGTAGGCACTTTGTTTCAAAGGGATTATGTGTTGAGGTTTTTTCCATTTTTGCAGAGCTTTTTTGCTTACAATACTCTCTAAACTGTTTATTAAAGAATTTTTCTGAAGACACATTTATGTGACGAAGTATGTTGAAACCTCAGGTCATCCCAGAAAGTCTTCTGGGGAGAGTCTTGGATAAAGATAATGCATTCATTGAAAAGGAATAATGAAAACACACATTATATGTTTCATCAGAAAACTAGAAAAGAACCTGTTTTGTAGAATTCTCTTGGTTGAATTAGCCCTGGAGTCACCCTGGTACCTCTAGAGATAGGACTTTGTGGGTCTCCACCCACAGAAAGAAAATGTTTGTCGATGGAAGTGCTGAATCTGAGTCATATTAATTCTCCTTGTACGTATAACAAAAGATTTACATGAAGGATAAAACTGTGGAAGTACTGACATTATCCCAAGGCCAGGAATGACAGGGAGTTCACTCCAAACAGTACCAAGATCCATTATTTAATATTTAGTACTAAAAAATTAATGCTGCATTTTTAAAATAATGTACTTAATAAAACCAGTTTGCAGACAATCTTGTGCATACAAGTTCAATGGTTTAGGAGGTATTTTGGCCCTTACCTGGGGGCACATGTTCATTCATGATGACAAGTGATGCTGGCGTAGGCCTTCTTTTCCTGATCTGTAACAGGTATAAAACAAGAAGACTCATTAGAGTCCATCAATTGCTCCCACACACAAAGCAAAGCAAGAAATCCCTCTGGTGTGTTGAGTAGAGACCCAGCAAAGTTAAAAAAGAGACTACTTAAAGAACTTCACTGTCTTACTGACAATTTGTCTGGTCTGACAGCAATCAGGGCCAAGCTCTTGCTTGCATGAGCAGAGCTAAGGCATGGGGAGACATTTCCAAAATACCTTTAGGATCGGGAATCTTCTTGACGTAACGTTTTGGACAAGTATGGCTGACAAATATCAGTCATATCATAAAATATTGACATTTACTTTTGTGTCAGGGAGATGATTTCAGTAGTTTGTGAGTTAGTATTTGCAAATACCTAGTACTGACACAGCTCTCACTAGAAATAGTATTTTCCAAGTGCACTTCAGAGCTGATATTACAGGTATGCCTTCCAATGAATTTATATTTCTAAACTGTTGCCAGAGGTGTTACCACTGTTCTTTAACTAAAAAAATCTCCAGTATTTAAGACTTTCAAAAGACTAATTCCAAAAAAGCACTATACAGGAGATCTTTACATACCAATATACAAGCCTGAATTGTACGTAATTTTTCTCATTCAGAATTTATCTGGGTAACTACTTTTTGTTCCATTAACAGTGGCTGAACTACCCTCCTATAATGCACACATTTGCATTGAACACTTTGTGATGTTTCATCAAAGCCTCCAGACTTGATATTCTATTGAATTTAAGAGAGGAATCAAGAGTATTTAAGCTAGAAAACATTCTGACACAAAACCTCAATGTCAGTGTGTTCGTTCTCTTTTATTTGCTGATCCAACATCTGTATTTAGCTGGATTTAAATTTTGCTTTCAGAGGTGCAAATGGAAAATGACATCATCAGGGTAAATGGGTTTATTCCAGATTAGGATAACTGTAGTTGACAGCAGAATATACTATTTTAATTTCATCACATACACACAGTGAAACTGTGTATCACTTGAAGTTAAACTCACAACAAACACACAAAGGACTGTCCATAAATACCATGCAGAATTTGGATACAGCATTCAAAAAGCCATGGGAATTCCAGGAAATCCTAATCCTATAGTTCTCACTGATTTCAGAAAAATATGGGAACACATTCTGGTTGAATGCATTGCAAAACTGTTCAATAAGGTACGGACATCTTGCAGCTCAGAAGTACCTATGGGCAAAATGAAGACCCGCAGCAATTATCTTCTGCATCCTTCTAATGTTTCTGCATTCAGTGGTCACTCCCAGGTTACTGTTTTCTGGTAAAGGTGTCTGCCTTTTAAGAGGTGCAAAATCAGAATGTTCAGGAAACCAGATATCTGTTCTAAAGGTGCAAATATTTCCATAGCTAATGGTAAGGAACTGTCAAGGTTATAATATTCCCCTGGTATCCTCTAAAACTAGGTTTACCCAAAAAGAAGCAAATGCTGAGAAGGACTTGCACTGAGAGAAATATACTGGGTCACCTAATTATGATTTATCCAGTATTTCTCACAAGACTCCCTGTAACTCTTTTTATGCATATCTACACGTATCCCTACACAGTAAGACATGTTTTCCTCCTTAGATGGTTGCATTGCTATACATACACACACACACACACACACACACACACACATATATATATATATATATATATATATAAATAATTGTGCGTATGTTTTGAGATGGAGTCGAAACCTAAAATAGCACATGTATAATTCCAATATGGACATAAGTCAGGCATAGTTCTATATGTGTATAATTTTCAAATGTTTAAAACACTGTAAGAATGACATAAAGAAGATTGTAAAAAAATAATGCTAAATACACGAAGTAACTGAAGTGATGACTATAGTGCAAAACATAGCGTGTATTTTCTCATATTAAAATAAATAGTAAATAAGATGTCTTCTGTTTAATATTTCCATTTCTATTCCACTTATTATCAGCTTCATGTTTTTCTTTATGTACAAATCATTTACTTGAGTTGATTGTTGAAAATGTGTGTTCATGTGAGGAGTATGCATTAGGGTCCAAGTGCAGCTACAGAAAAGACACAAAAACATGCACTGAATAAACCTACCCAAGGTAAAGAAATCTTATTCTGGCTAGACGTCATATCCTTCTTCTTTAGATATATCCAGGTACTGCTATACCCCCCCGAGCATTTAATCTATAGTTTCACTAACATAAGTTAGAAAAGTATTTAGGCCACAAGTATTACCTGTTCTCACCTCACATCTTGCCCCCATTTCTACCCCATTCCCTCAAAACCACGAAAGAAACTCATCTTACTTACCTGCTCAGCTGCCTCAGGATCTATTTGACTCTGAAACAGGGGCACAGCAAACTGTATTTTTTTGGGGCTGTTGGGCTCCATTGTGATGCTGAGGTGAGTCAGATGAGAGAAGAGCCTGGAGCTTGAGACTGGGTCTGTGCCTCTCGCCACTCGCCCTCCCCACAGCCAGGCTGAGTGTTCTGCAGTAACAGCTGTAAGTCCCGACTTAGCACGGGAATCTGCGTGAGTCGAGCAACTCCCTTATTCCACATCCACAGAAATGTCACTAGCTTGGCTATTTTCTTTTTTTTTTTCCTATTCCCCTCTCCCTTCTCTTCAGCAGTCCTCCAGATCCTCTCAGCAGAAAGCTGAAAGGAACAATAAGCTAATTGTGTACCAGCTCACTTCTACATATGCCAAGCATTCACTCAGAAGCTAATTGAAAATGCAATACTAGCATTGCATGGCCTGGAGCCCTGGGATTTGAAAAAGAAGATCTCTCCACCGTATATTACTAACTGGCTGCTCAGAAGTGCAATGCAAGCTCCCTCTGAGTATTGCTGATGGGCTCTTAATTATTGATGAACACAAATCAGGAAGTTTTCAGATTTTGGGGGTGGAGGTAGCAGGAGGGGTGGACAGAATAATTCGATCTCTATTACAGTATGCCAGAACTGCTCTCCTCTTCTCATGTGTCAAACAATACCCTTTGATCTTTCAAATATTTTTTAAACCTTACAGGTTTAGAATCTTCTAAATCTTACAGGAAGATTTTTTGATGATGATGCTACACGGATGTCCACACTTTCATGAAGCTTCTCTGGTGTGCTAAGTGGGTTTGCACTTCAGTCTGGGTTTACAGATTTAGACTGTTATTTTTTCGGTGGGCTCCATTTTGCATGACTCCAGACACTGAGAACACCCACATTTAAGCCAGCTGTCTGGGCTCCCTCATGCTAAGTACATCAACGCGTATTTCATTCCATCCTAGTTAAGTGGGATATAGTGTTTACTTCATGATAACATTTTCTTGCCATTGACTTTAGAAAAAGGGAAGATGATTCTTTCTAGTTATCTCATTTTTAAATGGCTGAAATCCAGAGGCCAAATCCTACTTCAGGGGATGAAATCTGTATCTTTTTCCAAGACCAGGAAAATAATTTGGTCAATCATATCTATAGTATTCTTTTGTGAATATAATTATTTTCACTTGTCATTTCACGTTCACTCCAAAGAAGAGTGTGGAATGATACACAGCAAGCACTAACTTAACCTACCCCTTTGTAAAACTCACAGGAATTTGAAAACATGTTCTTTGCTCAAGCCACTGAGAGCACTAAGGATTTTCACAATTCACCACAAGCTTATTCAGGCACTACTTTCCCATCTATGCCAGTGGAGGAGGCAAGGGAAGGACTGAGGAGCATGGATAAGGACAATGCACTGGCTATACACAGCAGAAGAAAACAGCACGACAGGGATGGAATAATTGTTTAGCTTTGATTATTACAAATGAAAACTGTGACACATTATGGGCACACCACGGCTTTTCCAAACAGAGGCAAGCACAGTAGCTAGCTGGTTTATGAAGGAGCTGATAAAGCTCAGGAGGTGACAATACACTAAAAATTAAGGATCTAGGACTTACTGATGAAAAATAGCTCTCAGTGGTGGCTGAAATTCCCCTCCTCATCCAAATAACAACTGCAGTGCACCATAGTAGTTTCCAGCTGACAACTAGTAGCTGGCAACTTTCCTCTTTGATTTTTTTTTGATAGTTTTAGGTGGAATCAACTCAGACTTGTAAAACCACGGAAAAGACTTCTTGGTGAGGGCCTTCTGGAGATACCTGGTCCCACATGCTGATCAAAGCAGAGACTGAGGCTGGGTTGTGCTGGACCCTCTCAATCTGAGTTCTGAATAGTTTTGGTGCTATGGTGAATGCACCATTTCATTTACCAAAACAACTGAAAGAGATGCACAGAATACTGATGTTCAGTGTTTGTATGATCATTTTTAAGCCTTCACTATTCTTACAAATGCAAAACATAATTTGCCTTGCAGACTTCCACAGACAATTAGAGCCAGAGTGCAACTGCAGCAGTTCTGCTGGCACAACTAAGTTTAAGACGCTAAAATAAGAGAGGCACACGCTTCTTTCACTGAGGACAATTAGAGAGCTGTTTTCAGGACAGTCTAATTATCCAATTTCACAACTCTATCATGCACAGACATGCCATTATCTTCAATGGCAGCTTCAGATACTAGGCATATATACACACATACATACACAGGGTTACACCTGGAGGAGGACATACACAGGGATCTGAAGTTGTGGCTTTCCTCTTGAATTGTCATACTTGAAAGAAAATAATTTTTATTTCCTCAGTCCCAGATAATATGAGAAAAATGTTTTCCAGTTGCTTTGCTAATATAGATATTCATAAATAGTATATTTTAAATATCATGTTTCTCTATTAAAAAACCCTTTACCATAAAATATCTATTCTAGCTGTCTATGAAATTTCATATATTAAGTTGTGCGATTACAATGATAATATATGCTTCTGATAACAGGAGCTATGCTTATCACTACTAAAGTTCAAAATTTCTTCTGTTAATGAAAAAGTAGTTTTAAAAAACATATTCAGATAGTGAAAAATTATTAATATATGAAATGCCTAAAGGATTATAGTAGTGTGTATTGGCTCTAGGTTGCTGTCTAAAGGAATTGTATCTCAAATGCATTGCCATCAATGGCATATGAGAAAAAACGTCAACAATCTTATAAAGAACAATCCAAGAAAACCACTTCTTGTCAGGTTCTGAACAGAGTCAGTGTCCTGGTTTAGGTTTTTTGCTGCTCTGGCAGTGAGGGGGTTAACAGCTCAGCTCTTGCCTGGGCCTCAGTCGCTGCCAGTGTTTCGAGGCTGCAGAGATGGGATTGCCTCTGTGAATAAACATATTTGGGAGAGAAGAAAAAAATCTTCTTCTTTGGGAGAGAAGTAAAATGTAGAGTGCCGGGTCCGGATGTGTGTAAGAAGCTGGAAACTATGAAGGCCCACCCAGGCCTACTAGAGAGGGGGTAGGAATGTTCTTCCAGGCATCCCGCTGCTGCTCGTGAATTGGATGGACCATGGTGTAAGCCTATGGAATAGAGAGAGAGGAACAGTGATGCAGAATCCATCTAAGCTACGACTGAAGATGGAGATCAAGCTGCAAAAAGCTGCAGATGTTTTTTGGAGCCCAGAAACACAAATCTGGAGCTTAGAGCTCAGCAGAGATCCTTTGGACAGATGTTTTGGCATTGTGGTAGCATCTGAACTATGTACTTTGGGATGGGCTCATTATGATGCAGCAAGAAGGCCAGTACTTAAAAGTTGCATCCTGGCTGTGACTCTCGGACAACAGAGAATTTCGGAAGAACTGTCATCCCCTGGTCGAGATCTCACTTGGGAAAGGGTCATGAAAGACTTTTACTCACTAGAGAGAGAAAGAGAGGGAAAACTTTATGAAAGGGCAGAGAGATGGTTCCTACCCTGGATCTGGTCAGAAATACCAACTTGCCTGGTTTACCCCTACCTTATGTTCCCCCTTTGTCTCCTGGTGAAAAAAGGGAATATGAGATCTGTTGTAAGAGAAGGAGGGGTGGGGGGAAAAGGTTGCCTTTTAAATAATGCTTCTCACATAAGTTCTGATCTTGTTAGTTAATAAATAAATCCTTTATATTCTTCACTGGTAGTTTGCCTTGTTTTTGCCTGTGACCAGTTCCAGGTTTTTTTCCAGTTTTTCCTGCAGGAGAAGTCATGGGTGAATCTCTGGCATCCAGCCAGGGTCAAACCACGACAGTCAGACAATAGGAATGAACAAGACACAAGGTCAATTCCTTAATGGGGCTGCTACACCTGAGAGAGGCCCACCAAAGATGTGATGTGGAGATATTTGCCTCCTGCAGCTCTCCTCCCTGTGCCTATTTGGGCTGGCTGTGCAACAATTTTCTCATGTACTGTAACAATAAGAGTATTTTTAAAATAGTATAAGAGGCATATTTCAAAGAGCACTCAGATATAGCATTTCAGGATTACTACCTTGGCTCACTCTTACACTTAATTTGCAGCACTACAAGTCTCCGGGTAAAGTGTACTTGCATTTTCTACAGACTGCATCATAGTCTGGGGAAGAGCTGAAACACACTTAAGTACTGCCAACTCCTTTTAGCTCATCTTCTCTTTTTAGTGCACTCCCCACAATGTTTCAAATGCCTTCATGATTCAGCTAGAACTATAATGGAATTAAAAATAATAATAACTGTCCGAGATCTTTGCTTACTATGTCATTTGCTATGTTCTGGTATGAAGCACTGCCTTTTAATATATCCTACCCTAGTGATGAGCTATCTGAGCACTCACAGCATATTTCCTGCTTGAGGTATTTCCCCTGTTGTCTTAGGAGTGGTTTATATCCTGTTTCTAGCCAAAGGCAACACTGCTGAGATGGGAATTCAAGGCTGTCTGTCCCATATCCTCCTTACACAATTTCTTTTGTGGCTGTGATCTACCTCAGCTTCTCTGGTGTGGTCAGGGACCTACTGATCCATCAGTGTGAAAAGGAGAGGAGAAGAGAGGAGTGCCAGAACTCGTTTTAAAGCCAACCTGTTTAAGGCTTTGTCTCCTAATTACACCAGTGCAGATGCAGAGAAGCACTAAGTTAGAGCACCCTGATCACAAGGCTGCCTTTGCAGTGCAAGGACTCAGCTTTAAAGTGACAATTCTTCCAGTGTGTCTCTTAGGACCCAACTTTAATCTCCATTGTAGCCCCTGATATGTGAGAGCCTTAACAAAGATATGTTGACCTGTGCTGCCCTTGGACTCTCCAGCTGAGACCTCTCCTCACAGCAATACATCTGTTCTTCCTGGGCAGCCCCAGCAGCACTGGGTGAGAAATGCTGCAGAGCACCTTGGCTTTCTGCTATAAAAAGACCTCAGTATGCCCCTTCCTTCTGCCTTTTTCTAACAAACTGGCAGTTCCTTCACTGCATTCATCTGTACAGAGGCATCAGCTTCACAGCTCGTTGTGCTGATCATAAGCAGAAGAGATGGAGACATGGACACATTCTTTGCTGGGCACACCATAGCTCTTCATGGACAGGTTTTCCTTTTGGGACTCTGCACTGTGCATTGCTCATAGGTGCTAAAATCAGACGCAAGCCTTCCAAGAATAAAAAATGACATATTCAAAATGATCCTGAAATCTTTGTTTCAAAACAGCTAAATACAGGCATTGCATACAGGGTAACTCCCACTGAGCTGCTAGAAACACAGTCTGCTATTTATATGTAGAAAATGCAAAGAATTTAAAATCTGCAAGGGTGGGGGAACATAGAGGAGATCACATCCCTCATGTGAGTGCTAAGTGCTGCCACAGGCAGGTCAAGAAGAAGAACAGAAAGTCTTGTCAAGCAGTGACAGAGTCAGTGGGACATTCAGTGAGAGCTGCTGGCCTGGTAACAGCCTAACCCAAATTTCCATCACCAGTTTTAATCCATAGAACATCTAGGACAAGGCTAGGACTTGCTAATGTGCTAACTATATATGCGGATACATGAAGTCTCATCATTGTGGCTAAGTTTCGTGAATGAAGATATAGGAAGGGCTCTATCCACACTTGCTACAAACACGCTGATGACTAAAAAGGCCAATGAGGGATTGACAAGTCCGAGTACAAAATGCACAGTGGAAAGTCTCCTTAGGAGGTATTAACGAGGCATGGTTCACTCTGTGTTGTCTTTTCTCCTCCAGACTAATTCTATGTGAGCTTTCAAAGGAGGCAGCACCATTACAGATGGTGCATCGCCATGTCTCCCTATTTGAGGCCAGACTGGACCACTGATGGTAGTCAATATGGCCAAGACTGAGATGTTGTTTCAGGGAGTTCTTGTATTTCCTCTTTGGGGCTCCTCTGTTGAGGCAGCTAGTGGCAAGTTCACCATAAAGCACAATCTTAGGGAGTTGTCCAGGCTTTCTCCTTTTATCCTGACAATAAAAGAAAAAGATATTTCTGTATATATTCAACATGACTCAGCAAGCACCTATGCAGAATCACCTAATACTGGGCTCTTGTTCCCTCTCTCTAATCCGTATCTTCCTGTGGCCAGTTTCATTGAAACAGATTTAACAGAATGAAAATCTACTGACCTATGCTGTATTTTCAGTGTAAGCCATTTGCACAGCAGTACACACAATTCAAAGGCAGTACAAATGCTGCCCCTCAAGGTTCAGCAGGGAAGCACCCGTGAACATTGGTGACTGGCTCCAAGTTGTCACCTTAAAAGAGACAATAAACAGAGCAAACTGGTACTGAGGAAATGTTCAACTTGGAGCATCCTGAGCATCACTTGCTTTCTAAAAGCAGGCTGTCAAGGGCTTGCACACCACAGTTTTAAGAGAAAGCAGAAGAACAAGGCAGTTTTCCCTCTGCGAAGCTCATGGTCAACAAAAGTACCTGAAAGAGCTTCAATAGCATAGCAGTTCTTTTGGCAGTGGCAGGGCCACTTTGAGTCCTCTCTCTGAAAAGCATTGCAGAAACTACCAGCAGCAAGAGCCTTTCCTCTTTGTACTCACCTCTGGCCATGCAGCTGGCTCCATGTCCATCCTCAGTCCTTTCCTTTGCAGCTCTCAGACACATGGCACTGTGGGTAAGCAGCAGCCTGGCACACGGGCATCACAGCTCTAATCCAAATCATGTGAGCGGCTGCTCCTGCCTTTCCAGATATTGTGGCGATCTGCTAAATATTGAGATGCCTCCATGTTTCAGCAGAGGTAATTTTTGTAGCTTTTCACAATAACAATGGAGGCTAGAAACATGCTTACTCACCTTAAAAAAATAATAAATAAATAACCCCCCCTCCAAGTACTAGGCCCACAAACCTCTGCCTGATTTGAGCTCTGCCACAGGCATGTATTGCTCTGCAGTAGGCTAAAGAACCAGTTTGTCTTAACAGGGATGTTGCCGTAATATACCCCCAGAAAACAGCTAGCTCTCAGGCATTCCAAAATATGGCCTTNGGGATTATCGGGGGGGGTCCCCCAAGGCAGACAGGGCGCAGAAATGCTTCTTTCCTCCCATGTGCTGTGAGAGCCCGTGGGGAGGAGTCGAAGAGACTCCCCAGCGCTCCTGATTGGCTGGGGGTGGAGCAATGGGTGTGGCCTGCGTGCATATTAATGACCTGCACGTATTTGCAAGTTTGACGTTTCGCGAGGCCCATGGGCTGTCCCGTTCCTCACGAAGGACGGGGTATAACTGTATGTGAATAGGTTTTGGGTTTGCACATTTGCAAAGGAAGGTTGCAGGCACTCTGATCTGTCTGTCTGATCTCCTGTGGCACTCTGGAATGGAACTATGTACTCAAGCAAGTTGCAAAGCAGATATCCACTGCAGCATACCACCTTATACAGATTGCCATGTGTAAGTGCTGTCAGGGTTCATATTTCAAGTTTTAAATATACAGAATAAAGTATTCAAGAAAGATCTTACTCTACTCACAGGATCAAACTCTGAGGAAAGGTCAATGCCAACCAAATTCTTGGAGCTGCAACAGAGGCCAACAATTTTAAGAGTGTGGCTATAAATGCCAACATTGATCTCAAATTTATATCTCACATTTCCTATTCATCAAGAGTCCCTTGAACATCTGAAAACCTTTTGGAAATCCAAGTCCTCAGCTTTCCTGCTGTTCTCCCCTCTGTGTACTGTTCGATCAAAACTGTTACTTATTTTGCTGAAGAGTAAACTATGCACAACGAAAAACACTGACACAGATTATAGGCAAAATAAATATTTTATTGGTTTAATATACACCATATTTAAGAAATCAGCCCTTGTGTGTTTTCCTAACACGATTTAAAGTTTTATATTTTCCTCTTATAATATTGTAATATTTGAAACTATTTTTGATTAAAGACTTTGACATAGTGTAAAGAGTTTTAGTAGATGGAAATGGCAAAGGAGTAACGAGATTTCAAGCACAGTCAAATGGGATATAACATATCCACTAAATGTCTATTTGACCACATAAAAACTCCAATGACTTCCAATTTGCTCCATTGGAACAAATGTATATTCACCAAGCTAACTGAAAATATACTCAGAGAGGGATGGAGCAGGAAAAGAGATTTTTTCCATTTTCCCCATAATATGAGCAAGGTCATTCATCCATTCCAAGCTGCAAATTGTTACTAATTGCTTTCAGAAGATCAGTACTTCTATTGCATTCTGGCTAATATGAAGCAGAAGAGAACTTCTCTTGGTATGACTCTGAGTAGTCAACACCCAAAAAAACTCTCCCAGTGCTTAAATAAGGCACTTTCTATACAGGGATGAGCAAACAGTAAGGAAACAAATAAAATTAGTTAAAAGTAATCTTCTACACAGAGATAAGGCTTTCAGTGTCAGAACTTTAAGTAGTTTTAAGTAACCTCATGTCATTCTACCACTCTGCTAATAGTCACCGCTCCAAGAATTAACAGCAATTTTTACAACAGGACTGTTCCTTCCTCTGAAGTGGCACTAAGTAACAGCAGTGGAAACCATTATTGGTTATTTCAAGCTCAAAGTAGATCAGTTATTGCACAATAAATACCTCATAGAGGTCAATGTTTTTGGGGGGGGAGGGGGATGGGTTCCAATTTTTTTTTAAAAGCCAGGCTGAATGCATATGTATTTATAAATTGGTTACCTCTGGAAATCTTCAAGTTTCATGACATATCATTAGACAAAGAAATTAGCTACATAAAAATTTACAACAGGGACATACAAATAAATACAAAACATTTCAGAGCCAATTTTGTTGGTGCTTTAAGGAAAGTAACAAACTAGTTAGAGTGTCTAAGTCTTTACAGATGAACTCAAGGAAAGGTACACATCACAGAACCAAGCATTGAGCATAGTAGCCTATCTCAGCAGCTTTAACACCTTCTGAAGCAAAACCAACTTGACACTTTCACCAGTGTGTGCTGCCCAAAACAGAATCCCACAGCGTTTCGGAATACATCCAACCTTACAGGGAAAAAAAAAAAAAGCAAGATTAATACCTAAATTAGATTTTTGGAAGTCTGCTTGATATGTTTAAGTATGTATTTTGATAATGCTAATATCTAAGGCAGGTAAACTACAGAAATCCTCTTGCATGATGCATTTACATACAAAGTCATCACAGAACATACTGAAACTAAAAATCAAGGACCAGCATAAGAAAGCTGACAGTAGAATGTTGCAACTATAAGTCAGCTGATTTGACAAAGCTATCCAGGATGATCAGTATTCTCTGTATTTAATGAACCTCAACTTTGATCACTTAGGTTTCAAGGGGAAAACGCAAATAAAGCGAGGCTTAAGAGAACAATGGTATTTCATATGACTAAAAAACCCAAAAACTGGCTCTCAGGGGTGCCCAAAGATTACCTGTAGTAGCAGTTTCATGGTTGTGTATCTTGTTTTGCAGTTGCAGATCTGCTTTGGGGTGATACAGCTGCTAACAATCCACTTACTATTTCTCGTCTTATTTCACCAACAATAGATTCCTTGATCTGAAAAGGATTAGCCAAAGCTTTAAGGTCACTAAGTTATGTAACTAATGGATAAAAGTAAATTATATTGCACATGTGTTTGACATTATCAACATATGAAAACATTCACCACCAAAAAGCCCACTTTCAAAACATGCAAATGAAGAAACATTACAAGAATGGAAAAGTAATTGTAAGTAATTTTGAAGTTCTTGCAAACTGCGTAAATAAAAAACAAACTAGTTCTATTTTTCCATATGGTAAATATATTTATGTTTTACACTTACAATAACTGGTTTTATATTAAGAAAAAGTGTATTTAAACTATGCAAAGTTCGGAAAATAGCATTTCAGGATATATGTATTTATGTATATATATATATATACACCAAAAGCACTCCAAATGCACTGCTTCTTGACAAATTGTTATTCTCTTCAAAAAAAAGGAAGGCAGGACTGATCGACCTCACAAATGCACTACATGGTAGAAAAGGTCAATATCCATGAAAATCAGCTGTTGTTTTCAGATAGTAATTCAGAAGGAGACAAATCCTCATTGCATACTTTCAGCAGGAGAGACAGCGAACTTCAACAGCTGCTTACATCACCAGTTGGCCACTGGGGTGCGATCCATGCAAGCAAAGGCTATTTTTCACAGGATTGTGACAAAGTATTTATCCATTAAGTTTTATATAAAACACACCTAAGAATTTCTAGTAGCAGGCATCTGAGTGTGGCTGAGGCTACAACAAAGGAAAAGCAGAGCACAGATGGCCACAGTAAAAGAAATAAAGGAGAAAAGGAGGAAAAACACAGTTCTACAAGAGCATATTATGCTGGAAAGAAGCAGAGCATGACAAAGAAAAATAATATGATCTTCTTGCAAGTACAAGAAATCCTTGGCATCATATAATTTTTTGGATGGTCTTCAGGAGGGATAAGTCTGATGCATTTCCAAGGATAGGGCAGGACGACTGTGAGAAGGTGCAGCAGGGTAAGAGCCAGAGCCCAGCCCAGGGTCACACATAGAAGCACTCATCAGTCGTTAGGCAATACACTTCTCTTTCTTGTAAGTCTCCCCTTTTCCTGGTGCGTCAAATGGATTAAGTAACAACGTCAGAAGGGTGGCAGCAGCATTAGCAACAGGTTATTTATCCCTTGTTCTCTTTGGCAGGCAATTCAAGTGGCAAAGTTCCTCATTTCATTACTACTTTGCACCAAATAGAAATTCAGAGACTATAATATTACTGGGAAACAGGTTTCCAGTTAGGTTGTTAATTAACAGACAAAAGAGAAGCCAGTGTGTAAAAGGCCCTGTTTCACCATCAGCTGAAAGCCCAGAGGATGCCTACGCTGATACAAACGCACTGAGGTACAAAGCATTAGAACCACTGTCAACGTAGTAAGGGCTTTGAGACTTAGAAAGGTGGGCACAGGGAAACCTGCACACAGCACCCCAACTCTCCAGCAGGACACTGCTGTAAGAAAGCCTCCCAGTGCTCTCTCCACTTTTCTTCTGGAGTATCACATGGGGTGTGGTCTGCAAGTACACTACAAAACAGTTATTCTGTGGCCTTCTCTCAACATGTAGACAAAAATAAACCTTGCTTTCCAATGAAAACTGATAGAAACTTCCCAAATGAGCAAGTAAATGATGTAGTATGACAGACAGTCTTGTGACAAGAGACTGGAAGCAAAGCAGCTCCTGTTCTATTCTCAGCTCTTCCACCAACTTCTGGCCTGACCTTAGTGGATCATTTGAGCCCTCGGCTTCTCACCTTCCTGTCTGGAGGACAACTAGGCCACCCTTCACTGCTTCTTTTCACTGCCACTGCTTCCTCCCCCATCTTTAGACTGATCAAGGTCATTCCTGTGTGATGAGCACAGCACTGATTCCTGCAGTGACTCAGTACCATGCGTGTGTCATGACCAACAGCCAATATTTACCTTCTCCCTTACAAATGATTCAGGGCAAGGTGGACTTTCTATTTGCTCTGCAGAGGACACAACCTGCTGCCAAGGCTTCCATCATACAAAAGACAGAAAAACACTCAATGAATGCTCAATCAGTTATTTTTAGCAGCTGAATGAAAAATTGATCATTTGAAAGAGGAGAGAATCACTCATTTATGGTACATACACTACATTGGTTCAACACTAATACATATTCAATATTGCATTGATGACATAGTTTCACAAACACAGACAGTTTTACAACAGTAAACCAGCGATCTTTTTCACTAGGAAAGATTTACCATTACTGTAGTATGGTGCTGCTGAATAAAGACCTGATTGAGAATTAAATATGCTACTGTGGCAATCCTAGAGACTGATATTTTTCACCTACTACAAAAAAATAGCAATAAAGCTTTTCACAGTTCTCATAATTCTGATCTTTAGGTACATTTTTTTATAATTAGATGTATTATTTTCTATTCTATTTTCTTCCTGTGCTACTTCATTATGGCAGCAGCTGGTGAACTTTAATTCTCAAGACATGTAGATGAGGAACCCAACACCTGGACATAGGAAGTATGAACAACCAACAGATATTTTTGATCAATGTTAAGCTAACATGGATTTGAATGGAAAATGGAAAAAGGAAAGATTCTCTACCAGACCATCTCTCTCCCATAAAGACTCATTACAGCCTCTTAAAGCAGATTTTGACAGAAAAATCATGCATTCCTTTAAAATTTAACTCCATTAAACATAAAGAGAACATAAAGAAAATCAAAACCTTCCATTGTTCTTAAGCAGAAAGCTTTTAAAACTTCCGTATCTTTTAAACTGGAGAACAGCAGAATGAGAGGGCCTGGTAGCACTCCTAGTGACCCTGTATCTCACAAGTCAAGCAGTAATTACTTCATTAGACACTTCAGTGGAGGTCAGGCTGTATTTTCACCAAAACAAGAGTGCTACTGTTTGTCATTTTAACATTTCATTTTAACTAACTGTGGGAGTTAGTCCATTAATACTAAGAGTTAACACCATGGGGTTTTTCAATGCCAGCAAATTGTTACAGGTCAAAGCTCACATGCATTACAGCCTACCCAGGCATATCACACCCACTGCCTGACTTTTCCTTCCCCAACACAAGGACGCGCAGCTGCAGAAAATGGGAGGAATAGGCAAGGGTTTAATATCTGTGAGTGCATGCATCAAGAATCCTATTAGATTTTGACAATGAAACTGGAATTCCTTTGTTAACAAAAGGGCTACTTAAGCAAGGCATTTTTCAATTCATGCTCTGTTGTAGCTCTTATGAAATAGAAAAAGTTTTCCTGACCAGCTTATAAAAGCATGTTCTGGCTCTGCAAAATCTCCAACATGCTTTGAGCCAATGCATCTCACTCTGATCCGCAAAACTTCTCATGCTGAGAATCTTGAGCTGATTTGAAACCCATTGCCAATGAAGTTAAACTGAGGGACAATCACTCTGTGTGCTCAAACATTTACAAAGTGAATCAAGCTCAGTTATTTGCTGACTACTCATCTTTGAATAGCAGCCTCTTAGTTCAGTGTGGATTCTTTCAGCATTACAATGTCCTCAGTGCCACGCAACCCAAATAACCATCTCTCTGCAAAGAGTACACATCTTTATTTGCTATCAATTAATGGAGCTAAATAGGAACTTTCACACAGGCTAACCTCAGAGAAAACACTGACTAAAATAACTCTGTCCTTTGGCTCTAGCTCACTTTACTCTCTCTGCTGCTTTTGCAGTACGTTTGAATTCCAGTTCTCCTGCTTATCTCAGTTACTCCTTTAGCAATCCTGCACCAAGACACCTACCCCTGATATACAGATTTTTACAGATGGCCTGGATACAAATGCACCATCCTGGCTTCACTGCAGAGGAGGTAGCAAAGTGCAAGGTGTAATAAATATCTCATGTGCAAGTCTTCTTAAAAAAGACTCTTTAAAAAGTCCCCTTTAAAAAGTCTCTTTAAAAAGACATGAATGATTGGACCAGAAACAGAGAGAATTTGGGATGTCTGGGGCTATTATGACACCTTCAAAACAAGGCCTTTCTTAAGACTCCTTTCAACTCCATTCTAGCTACTTCAGAGAAGATGACAGGAAGGTGGCAGAAGGCAAAGACATTTGAATGCTTGCCCCAGTCTCATTCCTCCTTTTGCTTTCAAAGTAGAGGTGTAAAGCTGTAGCATCACAAGGTCCATTGTAAAAGTCAGTAATGGCAAGGTGTTCAGCTCCTAATGCCAAGCACAGTAATGCTCAGGTTGTTGGTCTGGTGGTACCTCACTGTGAGCTGAGTGCAGCTCCCTTCCTTCCACAGGATAATGCCACTTTCCACAACTCAACCCACTGACTCTAATGGGGCAACTGATGGGGTGAAGCACTCACTATTCAGGATCATAGGCTACTGGTTGAAAGCTGGTCTCCATTTCACCTCACTGCCAGACTTCATCCTCTTAACATCAGCAGTTCACTGGAGACTAATGCTTGTGGCTACTCACTCTTTGCAATAACAGCTCTGGTTATTTATGGTGTTAGTCAAAGGCAAACAAAGTAAGTGTCTTCACATGCTTCCAGCTATTTAGAACACTCCTTAGTAATGGTTTACGGCTTCACAGTCTCACTGTAAATTGCCTACACCTAGCAAAGCCCACAGTGAGTCAGCCAAGAAAACATCTCTACTTTGCAGAGACTGACTCAGCACAGTCTAGTGGTCAGATGACGAGTAAAAGGCTACCTTATGGTCTAGTACACTACACCTTATGGTCTAGCACACTCCGCCTCTTTTTGCACTAAGGGAAGAGGGGTGAAGGTGTGGCAAAAGATTCCTCAGTGATTACAGCTCCTGTTTTATCATGACATGAATGGCCTGCATCTCATTTATTTTAAAGACAAGACTAAGGCAAAGCTGGTTCCAATTCTTCACAGCCTCAACACAAGCAGATCTCAAAGACACAGCAACATTACAGCCTGGCCTGTTGTACATTTGTAAATGTGACACCTTGCTTAGTCTTTTAAGTGGTTTATAGCCGAGTCATACAAAAGCTTTAAGGGTCAAACTAAAGGCTAAGAGTCCTATAACCCTCAGATAAAGGCTAAGTGGTCCCACTCCAGTGGAGGAGAAGTAATAAATCTTCCAGGTTCTCAATTCCCATTTCTGTATTCACATAGAGAGTTCACTCCACTTTTTACAGGCACTTCTTTCTGGAACAAGTAGTTTCTTTGGCTTCCTTTTTCCCTCTGTATTACTTGCCAGAAAGCTTTCTGTCATGCCACTAACAAACAAAACACAGTTTTAGTCCTGTTTTTTAACCCGGCCCAAAGGAAAAATAACAAAACACTCCTTTACTTTCATTGACTGCCAATAACACTAGTCCAATAGGACTAATCCAACATCAGTCTTAAAGCCTGAAATAACTTCTCATCTGCCTTCAGCTTCCTTCACTTATATTCTTACAGTTCTTAGTGGTTGGGGTAGAGAGACTGCAAAAGTACGTTTAACATTTACTACAGCATTGTTTCATCACTCAAATTAACTCCAACTTGGCATTTAGCAAGAAATATGGCAGAAATTTTTACTTGGGAATCTGAACTATTACTCCTTAATCAAGTACTAAAGATGACCCAGGCTTACAGTAGCAACTAGCTATTAATTTACATGCTAAGCATTATCACTGAAAAAATGTCTACTGCTCTGCACATGAATACAACTGTGGCTCAAACACCTAGTGACACATTCTGAGCCTTCAGACACAGCACAGTGAAAGTATAGAGCTGTGGCTTGAAAGGGAAGAGAATACCCCAGTGGAGAGGAGTTACAGCCAGCCTGTCTTTAGGTTTCAGTAAACACCGCTCAAACATCTGGTACCTCAGCCCCTCCTTCCTCACCTCCCGTATGACTTGCTGCAGCTCCTCCTGCTCCACAGTTTTGTGGATTTCATCAACTGAAGGCACGAGAGGGACTTTTTCAAGTTTGTGCTCCACCTCTGGCTTGGATTCTGCAAACTCCTCAGAGCTTTCCACTTGCTGTCCAGTGCCTGCTCTCACTGGAGGAGTTGGTGTTAAGGCAACAGAGGCTCGGTACAACTTCTTGCTCTGACCCTTAGACTTTCCTGTTAGTTCAGAGGATCCAACACCAGCTTTTCTACCTGCGTGACCAGAGCACACTGAGGAGGAATCCGAGTTTCCATGGGAGAATACGGACTCTGTACCCTCTGCTGGGAGAGTTTCCAGTCCAAGATCTCCCAGTCCTAAACCCAGTTCAGACTTCAGAAATGATTGTTCTCGAATAAGTTCGGAGACCTAAGGATTCAGAAAAGAAATAGTCCTGAATAAGCATACAAAGAAAGCCAGATACAGACACAACCATGTTTTCTTGCTATTTATTCAATCTCTAACTCATTCCCTCCAGGTAACAAATACAGCTATAAAATAAATCTATGTTTCGCCTTTATGACTGCAACAAATAGGATAATAAAAAAGAATGTGCTTTTTTGAAAGCCAACATAAAGAAAAAATGTGGCAGTTGCCCAAGCCACTGACTTTTGCAATACAGATACATCTTGCCAGAACCATTGACAGAGACACATGTAAGGGTTTGATTTTTGTTTCTGAGTTATTTCCTTTCTGCAGTTTTTGAATTACTTGTTTCCAGTAGCATAAAATGGACAGAAATAAAAGAGATAATTTTTCCTAGAAAATTCACCATGTAGTCATCATACCAACTAAAGGCAAACAATATCTCACTCACATACTGCTCTTAAAGTCAACAAGACTCTACAGCTACTTACATCTATAGCTTAAGGAAAACTGCAGTTATTCGCAACAAAGCTATTCAAGGGAGTAAAGTATTTCTAAATTGATGTGTCAAAATAATCTCTTGCAATCCTTTTAAAGGTAAATCCTCCCCGGTTCTTTTTCTTAGTAAAACACATAGTACACAACAATTACTTACTGGTTCAATGACATTCAGCGGAGAAGGACATGACAGATTATCAGCACTTCTGCTTCCATACATACCCTGAAAAATTAAGTCAAGGCACTGAGGATTTTTTAGAGCTGTCAGAAGCTAATACATAAACATGCTGCATCTCAGACAACTTTCTGTAAAACCAGAAACTTGGAAACAGGAAGCAAAGCTAGTTGGAGAAAGTTTATTCCAGTCACTTTTAAGGCTGTCCCTCTTCTATAAAAGGTTTTACAAATAAAAAGATATTTATATGTTTCAAAGAATGCAAGTTTGGCTTGAGATCAAAGTAATACATATTTTCCTGTTCCTGGGTTTTAATTTTTTTCCCATAAAAAAATAATGAAGAGGAAGATGTGGCCTGTACTGCTTCTACTGAAGAGGATTGGCTAAGAAAGAGGAATGAAAGCCAGGCAGAACATGATACTTTTTATCTGTGCTTCTTTTGTTTGGCTGAGGACAGAACTGCAGCAGAAAAAAGAGGAACAGTCTTTTGCTGAGTGTAAAAGAAAAGAAAGTATATCATCATGCCACCAATAAACACAGACCAGTGTCTCCTTTATTCCTCCTTTTTTGGCTTCTGGAGAGTTTGCAGGAGCAGAGCTTCTCCCACTGTTTTGCAGGGAACCACAAGTTCATCCGAAAGAGTTACAAAAGGCAATAGAGGAAAAAAACGAAGATGACAACTGGATTTTTCTGGGTGTTTTTGTGCATGGATTGGCAGAGGTAGAGAGAAAGCGCACTCCATTTCTTGGGAGAGAAACACTGTGAATTTCTCATCTCTGCTCTCATTTCACAAGAAAGTCAGTGTAGAGAACCTCCAGAAAGACTATCACCATCCTCCAGTGATTGTAGACATGAACACTACCATCCAAAACTGTGAAAGATTAGGGTCATGATGAGGAGAAAGAAAAAAGCATGGACAGAAGAGGTCTGACTCTCAGATCCAAAACCTCAGAAAGTATGTATTGATACATATTAACACCAAGAAAGTCACACATCTTTTTCCCAAGATTGAAAATAATAATATGACTCCAGATAATACATATAGCATCATTAGATTCCCCAGATATAATCCCACTATAAGAATTTCAACAGTCATGAGTTATTATTTCTCCCTGCTCATTGCAGGAGGGTTGGACTAGATGACTTTTAAAGGTCCTTTCCAAACCAAACTATTCCATGACTCTGTGATGAACATTACACCGAGACAAAAAAACCATAATGTTGTTGCAAAACTTACTATGTGTGTCTGATGTCTGTAAGGTGAAGACATATGCAGACTTCTCAGCTGGTCTTCCAAAGCCAGTAGACGTTCTTCTAACTGCATCTCTAACTCCTGCAGCTCCATGCGGACAGACTTCCTCAGGCCCTGCAGCTGATCAGCTTCGTATCTGTACCAGCACCATCACGAAAAAACCAAAGTTTTCACTGAACTCAGCTGCACTGTGCAAAGGGGCAACTGAGCAGGACAGTCCCATGAGTAAAGGACTCCAAAAAGAAAATTCAAAGTGGAACACAGAAAACTCATAGAAAAATTACACAGAAAAATTAGCTTATATAATGCCTATAACAGAAGTCTTTCTCCTTTTATAGAAAATATATATGAGTTCATGGAGACCATGAAACGACATACTGTATCACAGAATATTCTCCAAAAAGTTTAGTGTCAAATGCTTAAATATGTGCAAGCAGAAGAAATCAGCATTTATACATATATCTAATCAAATCCAATTTAAAACTGATAAGAACAGCTGTCACAGAGCAATGAAATAACTGCATCTTACTTCTCCTGTGTGGTTATAGATTCCCCAGCAATTGCAGCTACATTTTGGCCAGGAGGCCATTGTTTACATCAGCCAAGGGATTTTAAACATGTTTACTTTTAAAGTGATAGGTCAAGAGCTGATTCAAGCAAACTAAATAAAATAGGCAGTTTTGAAAATTGTTCCTGATCAGCTGCTACTGGAACTCATGGTGAGCACAAACACACAGAGGCAGAATGACACCCATAGTCTCCTGAGTAGCCACTGAAAGCTGGAAAAGCATCTGATTGCTACAATATTCATTCTTCATTAACAGCTACAAAGATGGACGAGGAGGCTTAGCAAAGCCTTTGACATCGTTTCCCATAATAAGCTTCAGGAGAAACTCTTAGAGCATGGACTGGATAGAAGCTTTTTATGCTGGGTTAGGAATTGGTTGGACGGACGAGCTCAGAGAGTGTTGGNTCATTGCTGTTTACAGCTACCTGAGGGGAGGTTGCCGCCAGGTGGGTGTGAATCTCTTCTCTCAGGCTGACGACACCAGAACAAGAGGACATGGCCTTAAGCTACGCCAGGGGAGGTTTAGACTGAATGTTAGGAAGAGGTTTTTCACAGAGAGAGTGATCTCTCATCGGAATGGTCTGCCCAGGGAGGTGGTGGAGTTGCCATCCCTGGAGATGTTTAAGAGAAGACTCGATGAGGAGTGACATGGTCTAGTTGGTGAGTGGCTTGGATGGATGGAGCGTGGTGCCCATGGTTCCAGGCTTGTGGGCCTGATCCCTGGTGGGGTGTTCGCTTGGCAGTTGGCCTAAATGATCCTGTGGATCTCTTCCAACTCAGAACAACCTGTGAACCTGTGAGGGGGGGTTGAATCTAAGATAAAGATCTTAATGACGTTTTCCCCTGCAATATTGTGTATTCAAGTATACTGTCACAATTGTCCTTAAAATCTGCAGCTATGGAATCACTTTGGAGGAAGGATGAAATAAAAAAACCCCCTCATTTAACAGAAATAGAGATTAGAAGAAACAAGGAATGAAAAAACTCCAGAATGAAGAAGTATAAAGAAAAGGGTAAACAAGGTTTTGGCAAAAAATCCGCTCTAATACTGTTCAAATTGAAACAAATAGATTCCTTTCTCGGATTTCAGAGACAGCAACACATTTCCTGATATGCCAGTATGTTTTCTCCTTCCCCCACCCCATCTTTTTTTAAAGATAATTTTACCTTTCTTCTTCTGTCATGTGTTGATAAACTGTGGTCTGTTGGCGCAACATAGTCAATTCCAAATCCATCATTTGGGTTCTGAATAAGTTTAGATTTCTCCTCACCACTTGTAGCTCCTGGAAAGTATTCTGAGTCAAAAAACAAAAATTACATAGAAAAATTATAATATGTTTAGATCCTTTACCACATTTGCCCAGATGAGCCCTTGGATTTAACAGTCCCTCAGCAGCTTCAGCAAAAGGTGGAAGCTGCACATTGTGCATTCACAATGACTCAAGAAAACAACATTTTCACCTGTATCATACAAGCAAACACATGAAACATGCTTAATTAGTTTTAAATATTATTTTCAGGATGCAGCTATCTGTTATCTCTTGAGAGCAAAGACAAGGAACATTTAGGATGTTTCTTTGTATTTTATTTTGACTCAGTACCACTACATAAACAGGGCCACTTACTTCATAAAGAGGTAGAATGGATGATCTCTGAGTAGTGTAACCAGTGGCAGCAGAAAAATCCTGACCCCTCATCACTGGGTACTAGGAAAGAAACAAAAAATTGAAATGGGAAGGTCAGCCATCTTCTTTGTGAACTCATCCTCTCAAACATGCAGACACTCCAAAGGCAGCCAATGTTAAACACAACCTTTCTGGCATTGAGATATCTGGTATCCATGTAAATATTGTATCAGGAAAAGGAAATCATAAAACAGCAGCACAACCTCTCAACTGATGCATGTGCACCAAAGCTCTCCAATGCAAGTGTGAAAAAGCCAAATTAATCCTGTCTGATACAGTGAGTAGAAATAAAGACTAAGTTTTTCTGCACAAAGCAGAAAATGCCTGAAAACTCAGTAGTCTCAATTGTCTTAGCTAATGCCAAAAAGAACAACTCCAAAACCAGAACTGAGCAAATTAAACTGTGTTCTATTTGGAAATCATGATTATAGTCACATTTGTTGTGGAATTTTCCTCTGTTCTTAGTTTGGGCATTTTTTGTTCATTTTGATTTTTAATCTCACTCCATTGCTTGCATCCAAAGACCCCTGCTTGCTAATAATCTATCATGAAAACAAGATTGTTGAAGAATTTCTATCTGCATGTTGCAACAACATATGGAGCAAACAGATAAAATTCAGGGGTTATTACATGTAGAGACACAGCACAACAAAGAATGGTGGAATCAGCAAAAACATTTACCTTTTCAAACATGACAAAGATAGCTTGTCCAATATATTTTTGAAAGAATGAAAAAGACTATTGATACTCCATGGAAACTTTGAAGCATGCCCATTTATCCAGAGAAGTTCTGCTCCAACATGATCACATCAAAGGGATGGGTTTGTTTTTCCTCTCCCAACTTTCTCTATTCCCTGTTCTATCAAGAATTTACCTACTCATCTTTATTCTTTCCTAAAATCATTATCATATATTTGAAGTATCTCAACTTTTTCCTTAGCCACTGGGTATGTTGTGTGCCAAAACTTGATCTCTGCTGTAGGAAAAAGGAAGGAATACGTTTTCATATAAACCTCTGCAATGAGAAGGGTCAAGTTGCCCAAATGGAACTAGTCTAGACAAAATATGCTGGAAGAAGAAGAACAAGTCAGCTAGGAGATCTTATTATCCTTTCTAATGCTTTTTTTTTGTCATTGTAGTTGTTTTTTTCAAACTGAACCAGCTTGAGCATGAGTTCTGGATATAAAACAGAGGTTTCTTCTTCAGTAGGGTTAGTTACCACAGTATGTGTGGTAGAAGTACTGTAGCGCACTATACCTTACACAAATCAAGGCTGCAATTTGTATACCTGAGGGAATTCTACAAAGAAGATTAAATTCTGGGAATGCTTCCACCCATGTACATCATCCACTACCTTGAGCAATGGCTGACTTAAAACACAGTAGATCACAGCTTGCTGGTGACAGCACCAAATTTGCTCTGAGAAGCAGGGCCAGCTGATATAACCAAAAGGTAACTAGACTCCTAAGTTTTGACAAGTGGCAGAATTAGCAAAATAACAGGTCCAAAAAAGCCCACTACAGCCTGCCACCTGCAATATGGTGTAGTGAGGCATGTATTTGTTCGTGGGTTAAACTCACAGAAAGTGCAGAAGGTCTACAACTGCACAGTCTTCATGTACGTATTCATAAATGGAGTATGAACTGCTCTGCCCACATAGTGTCCTGCAGGAGCTTGCAGACTCCTAAATTGGATTGCTACCCAAGAAAACAACAGTTCTGGGATGGCACAGGATGGACAGCTGGCAATCAGATGGGGAGGAACAGAAGATGTGGCAGAAATTGGTAAAATATATGTGCTTGCATTCCTAAGCATTTATTTTCTGAGTGATAAGATGGACAAAATTACACATGCTCTCATAAAATCAATTCTTAATAAATGACTGATGATATCAGGAAAATGTTGACTAGCTTCCAGAATTGAAGGTACAAAAATTTGGCATGAAACAGCACAGAAAACAACAGAGATCAATCAGTGACATCATTAGTGAAGATATGAGACTTGTCAGGAAAAAATACATTTTTATCAGTTGGATGGGAAGTATGTCAAAGAGAAGATGAGAGATCAAAGAATTGATCAGACCATTCTATTATTCTAGGAATACGTATTCTTAAACATAAAGCTAATGATTCTTATCTTAAAATAATGACTGATAAGGAATACATTGTTCCTCCTTCCCACTCAAGAATATCCATAAAAGCTAAAAAATACTTAAAAAAATCAATCTGGGTCAACTGCAACAAGAAAATATCACATACAAAAATAGTGGCGTGCCTGAGAGATGATCATGGAATCATAGAATATCCTGACTTGGAAGGGAGACACAAGGATCATAAAAGTCCTGGCCCTGTACAGGACAACCCAAGAATCACACCATGTGCCTGAGAGCATTGTCTAAAAGCTTGTAGAACTCTACCAGGCTTGGTACTGTGATCACTTCCCTGGGGAGCCTGTTCCAGTGCCCAAACACACTCTGGGTAAATAATCTTTTCCTAATATCTAACCTAAAACCCTCCACTTTAAACACTTTAAATTTGTCACTTTAAAAAGAAGTTCCTAAAACAGAAGCAAATCAAACTTGAACAAAAGGTCTCTTTTTCCTGATCTGTTGAACTACACAAAGGAATATTCAGGTTATCATCTTGGTTCAGTAAGGATAAGGGGCAAAATTTAGCTTCCTCTTACCTGTGAGAGGTTCTGCAGAGAGTTTCTGATATCATGTAGGACCCTGCGTAGCTGCATCTCCACAGTGGAGGGTGGGTGGGTGGCAAGAGGTCGATGAGGAACTCCAGCATGCCTTGTAAAGAAGGGACAGCTGCAAGGGGAAAGCATGGCACCTAAGGAAGAGCCAGAGACGCTTGGGACACTGTGGGTGCTGAGGGTCCTCATGTGCTCACACAGTGGTCTGTCCTGCCACTCGGCAGGGAGGGAGTGGAGGGAGCATGTTGACTGAGACATGTGTGCTGGAGTGTGCAGTGGGCAGCTCTGTACCCTGGTGGGACTGAGCTCCTCAGACAGCCTGTGAGGCCCAGTCTGGAGCACTTCTTTTTTAGAGGATGAAGGCGCAATAAACAGTGTGGATTTGCACACTGGCTGGGTGGCAGCTGCCTCATCCTCACTTTTTTCATTCTCAGATGGTGCTTTCTCATCTTCCTCCTCATGTGTGTACTTGTAGGTAAAAGATAGAGGACTGCACAGAGTCTCTTTTCCTGGAGTTAACTGGACATTTACAGAGGACACCACTTTCACTGGATTCAGCAGTGCAGTTGGGAGAGACTGAGATCGCCTTAGAGGATAGCCTGATTCAGCAAACCAGAGTCTCTGCTTCTTCAGAAGATCTTTTGACCTAAGCAGAGTGCATCTGCCCCTGGAATCAGATGAGCTGATGATCCTCATCTCGGCTCTTTGCAAGGCGACCTGAACTCTGTCTGCAGATGATGTGGAGGAGTCACCACCTTCCAGAGACTCCATTGACTTGAGGATATGGTGTGTGTGGTACTGAGGAAACTCAAACACACTGCCTTCCTCCAGCAGGTCCAATGTTTTTTGCTCACTGGAAATGCCTTCCTCTTTAGAGCTGACCTCTCCTTGGACTGTCTTTGATATACAAGTTGATTTGCTTTCTTGACCTTGATATTTTTCTGTTTTATAGTCAATAATATGGCTATCTTCAATCCTTCTGTTATCAGAAGGTGTCTCTATCTTTTGTCTCTCTACTTGAGAGATAATATCCTCTTCATCATTGTCATCCTCCTCCTCATCATCTTCTTCCTCCTCCTCAAACTTATCAAAACTGTGCAGTTCCTTGGCTGCTGGTGTCCTCTGCTCCTCACTATGCGATGTCACAGTTGTCTCACTGTCACAGCTGTCAGCACTGCTTCCCATGCCCTGCAAAGACTCCTGAACCTAGGAAAGATACAAGACACCAAAGAGGTCAATGTACTGGGACTCAACTACTGCCTTCTTAGAAGTCAGGCTGAGAGTCTAAGTCCATATTCATTGGGTATACAGCCTGGTCTCCTATACAGTCGGGTCTCCTATATTGCACATCCGCGGTCTTAATCCGGATCCGCATAGCCTGACTTCCGCGTTGAATGGTGGCCGTGCTGCTGCCGCCACCTGTGCTGCTCCCGCTGCCGCCCGAGCCACCACTGCTGCCTATTCTGTCGCCACCACAGCGGCGGCCAGTCGCACATGTGCAGTTGCGAAAGGGGTCTCCAACATCGCTAAAAAAACATTCTACTAAGATCTGAAGCCGCAATATGGGGAGTACGAAGTGCAAGAGGGTCGACTGTATCACAGACCCACAGTCTTAATCGGGTTCCGCCAAGCCCTACTTCCATATTGAATGGCAGCTCATTAATATGCAAATATTAATATGCTCCACACCCTCAGACAGCTCCCCGGTGCTGTTTCCTCACTGTGTTGCTGTGTATCGTTTTCCGTGGTGGCTGTGCCGGTGCGGTGGTGAAGCGGCAGAGCCACGGACATGCCCAGTTGGGGTTGGTGCAGTGGCGGACCCTGGGGGGGAGTGGCGAAGTGGAGCCACTGTGGCCGTGGCCGGAAGGGGACGGGCGGCCAAGCCACCGTGGCTGGAATAGAACGGGCAGCCAAGCCACTGCCACGGCTGTGCAGGTTGATTTGCCTATTCATGCTGCCTAATTGAATATTCATGTGTGCCAGGTCACGCATGTGCAGTTATGAAAAGGTGCCTCCTTTAATGCTGAAAAATCATGCCGCTAAGATGTGAAGCCACAATATGGGGGGCATGAAGTGGAAGAGGGCCAACTGTATAACCATTTGGTATATAACCATGGTATCAGAAATGTTAGAAGCACAAAGAAGTATGGCAGCAAAAGGAGATGATTTTTTTAAAAGAGAAAATTCTTCACACATTCCTTTGATTTGACAATAAATTCTGTATTGCCAGAAGAACAGAAGTAGCAGCAGAGTAAAAGAGTAAAAAGAGTAAAATGCTATTATTCTAGGGTAGTCATGACAGATAGATGGGTGGTGGTGCAGGAGAACAGCAGCCTGTTTCAAGTACAGAATTGTTGAAGACTGAGAATCTCATATTAGGATGGTAATCTCAATTGAAGGCTGCATTCAGTACTATTAGCCCATCCTTCTTTCCTTCCTTTGTCCTGATCCTTCTTCCCCTTTTCAATCAGTTTAAACCAGAGCATGTGTATAAGGAACTGCTAATTCATTAGGCAACAAGTGGCAGGAAAAGCATCTACAAGAAAGGGGAAAAAAGAAATGAGATCTACAGATTGCAAGCATCTTCTTTAGGTTGGTCTGATTCATTGATGTCAAGTGGACAAGACATTTTCCTGTATGTGGTATACAGCATATTACTGGACGTTTACCCTAGTTGACACATGAACTAGAAATTTTCCCATCTCTAATTTCTACAGCTCTTGCTGCTGTTACGATACTAATTATTCTTCTAAAGAGAATCCTTAGTGTGTATTCTAGGCTATAGTTCCTTCTCCAGCCACCTAGAAGACCTCAGTCATGAAGATCGTCTTAGTAATAATGTACTTAACACTGCACTTACTGGCATAGCCACAAATTATATGAAAGACTGATACTTTTCAGATACTTTTCAAGTTATAGGTATTATAAGAATAGAAGATTATAATGCCCAGGTGAAATCATGTGGGCTACGTATGTGTGTATCTGTGTCTCTAATCTTCCAGCGCATTGTTCAATTAGGAGTAAAACTTCAAGAACTTGGATGGAATTCTTCTAGCTTCTTTGGCAACATGAAACTCTCCTGCAGGCTATCCCATCTCAATATCAAAATCTCACTCAGAAGTCTTTGTTTTGTAAGACAGAGATGAAAGGCAAAACGGTTCGAATTTTGAGTTTTCTCCTGAGTTTCAGAGAAAAGCTATGGCTGCGAGAGTCAATTATTTAACAGTAGATGGCACTAACTTACCATACTTTTAAGAAACAATATAGACTCCCCTGTATCCCCTTCACCTTTTCACAAGTTCTCTTCACTAGCTGCCAAGTTCTCATTTCCTCTAGCCTCATCATTGACCCGTATTTTTTGAATTCAGCTCAGCACTGCATCTAAATGAAGCAGTGAAGGTGGCAGAATGGAGTTTAGCAACTCCATGGCACAAACCTTGTGGAGTCTCAATACACCTTTTCAAAACAGCATAATGGAAAGCAGAAAAATCTCTTCCCTTCAGAGCCAACACAGATAAACTCCACCAGTATTCCAGTGAAGGAACACTTAGCCGCACCATGTTTTTAATGGACACTTACTGGACACAGGTTGCAACCAATATGAAGATCTGGAGTGACTAACCCTAATTTGAGTCACATTCTAACACGTCTGTCAACTTCAGCATAGTCACAGTTTAGCAGAGAGCGGAATAAGTATCTCAGACTATTATGCTCTTTGCAGAGACTCATGATTTCCTTTATTCACTTTCTTGCTCTTGGAAAGCTGATGTTTAAGGGAGACACAAAGCCCTGTCCTGGCTTTTATTTTGGTACTCAGTTGAAAAGCTACTAAACTGGAAAGCATAGAATATCAGTACCAAAATGGAAAAGCAACACTGATGGATAGGGAGATCTCTTCCTACTAACTGCCTAACAGCTTTTAAAATGTTTGGTGTGCCACATAGGAAAAAACATGTGGTAACATAAAGAACAGTTCAGCAGATGCAAGCCATAGAAAATAAATTACTGGTGGTACCCAGCAACCCATCTCTCTACTGCTTTGGGTAATGGCTTATGTCCCAGACAGCTAACTGATGGCCTTTAGGCCAGAATGTGACTCAAGGCAATTGACAGGCCAACCAAATCACAGCTATTACTGTGTGAGCTTATTAGGAAAAGCAAGAGAACAATTCTCCAAAATATCAGGTACAACGGTGTGCTAAGATGTGTATTGAGCGGACACCTAAACACCATGCTGGAACAAAAGCTTTCCCTAAGACATGCAGTCTCTGGTCAGTATCATGGCAACTTCTGGGACTGAGATCAAATGAACTGAAACAAGAAAAAGTGTGGAAGCTCAAGATTGACTAAAAGTTGTCTACCTTTACAGCAAAGTTACTACAAAACTGTTTTCACTGTCAGTTGCTAACTTCAAAAAAAAAAAAAGGAGGGGAAACAGTAGGAAGAATTAAATGATCAGCAGAATAGTGGTTATTTTTCATAACCTAACCACTACAGTCATGAGAGGAATGGACTAAAATTCTGGAGTCTCAGACAGTGAGAAAAGATACACCAGAAACAGCAAAGAGGACATACTGAATTTAGAGCTTATTCCAGATCCAAATAACTCCAGATTAAACTGACAGAAAGGCTTTCAAATTTGAACACAGTTCTGTACGGAACTCGGCAGGTCCAGCTCTGAAAATTATAGTTTTATAGGATTTAGACTGAAGGTCATGATAGCAGTCAAACATCAACATCCCTCCTGTCCTCCCACATCCCTACAGCTCCACAATAATCATTAATATTTCAAACCACATGAGAGCCTTACCTGAAGCTGATTAAATGGAGAACAATCTGTGGACGAGTCCTCAGCGAAGCCACTGCTGTCAGAGTGCTGACTCGCTGTCCGTAACAGCTGATCTGTTTAAAACAAGCAAAACCCAACAGTAATTACTTTACAAATCACAGCCTTTCAAGCCAAATCACATTAGTTATGAGCTTTCCTTTTACATCAAAGTAACATTAAGTGGATAACACAATTCCTTTTCAAGTTCCACTTTGAACAATACAGAGAAACAACTTGTTTATCTCAAATAAGACCTCTCTCACGCAAAGCCCTACTTGTAAGACTTCAAGCAGGAGTAGAAGAGAAATCACTTTGTACATTTTTCTTTCCTGTGCTGTAGAAAAACAATCACTCTGCAGATATTGCCACTGCTGGAGTTCTCCTTCCACAAAACTGGATCACTGGTTAGTTCACATGCAGGCAGTGGAAGAGTTGCTTTTGTGTTGACAAGTACAGATTTGACAACCCTCCTGATCACAGAGATAAAGGAGATCTCTCTTCTCCTAGTAGCTTACACTCTCGTAACCACCCAAAGGAACAGCATCACATGAGCAGGGAGGGCGATGCAGAGGGCTCTGCCAACTGCTGGAGATGGTCCTCTGCTTGTTCAGCAGACAAATACAAAACATCCCTTACACATCAACGGGCAATCTACCAAAGCACATTCCCAGCGCACATTTTATACATGCAAGATCCTCCCGCTTGTTCCTTTCCAGTTACATTACGTACATGTTAAAATAATCTAAAGAGGCTCTAAAATCCTCAGTGCTTCCCAGGAGTGATTTCCTCTAGTACAAGCACTACACTTATAAAGCTGCACTACTGCATGCATATTGTTCCAAGTAGGAGACAGGAAGCACCCATCAAGTGGGAGTTTACCTTACAGCATCATCAACATTTTGCTCAGCGGCAGCATGGAGAGCAACCTTATCTCTCCTCTAGGTCCCAGCAGATGTCCAAAAACTTGGAGGCAGGGGGCAACCACAGTGGCTTGTAGCCCCTAGACCCTGCCACTGCCTCCTCTTCACTCCTGGGTGAGAGCTAGCTGCTGTCTTCTCAGAGGCTCGATGCAGAATTTTGTCCCACATTCCTTCAACACTTAAATATCAACATATAATTAATCCCAGTTCACAGCTCCATGCATTGGAATGCATTATGAAAACTGTTTTGAAACTGTTTGATATTCAGAACTGATTTTCCTTAGTATTAGTTTTGATGAACACTGCACTAATGCAAAAGTAAGAGCCTGCACAGTTTGTGAACACCAGGAGAGGCAAACTGCCCGCTAAGCTTCTATATCAGTGATTTCACACAGCTTTTAGGGAGTGCCTTTCAAACTGTGCTGCTGTTCTGTTATCATGGTAGCCACAATATCCTGTGATGATAAACAACTTTTCTACCTCAAGACAGACATCCCCACCCAACTCCCAGTAAAGACAATGGAAATTACTTCCCTGAGAACTGGGCTAGATCTTACTAAATGCCCAATACAATTAATACAGTTGAAAAAGCATGCCACGAACAGGTTGTCACTACAGCTGAGGCTGGTGGGAAGCTGTTACCATCTCCAAGGTGAACAGTTACCTATTTTTGCCTTTTCTCTGTCTCTTTACCTATTTGGTGAATTTTGATTTAAGAGAAAAAAAGCTCTACTGGTGAAAGCTTTAGCTTCTCTTAGAGAAGAGATGCCAACCAGGTCAGATAAAGCAATTGACTACAGCATGTGCTGGCATCTGTTTTAATGTTTATGAAGTTTATTGCTGCTCAAGAAAAATAGTGACATGCCCTTCTATTTCCTCCTTCGTAAATAATTCCTTTTCAGCCTTAAAAGTGAAAATTGTATCTATATGTTATCCCATATCAACACCTGGTCTTCTCAGAGACACAGTATTAAAGTTAAAATCAGTTTTTTAGATAATTTTCTATAGCGTTTGTTATTTATGCACACGCTTTGACAGTCTGTCATGAAACAGACAAGCAAATCAGAGGAGACCTTTTCTAAGTATAAGTAGTAGTCTTCTACCACATCTTACCCTTGTCTTTTGCAAGTTCTCAAGAGCTCTCCACTATACTGCTATGATGTAAATGCAGTCAAAATTTACAAAGAACAGGAATCTCACGTACTTCACTAGCGGAATGACAAGGTTTAGCTCTGTAAATACTGGAAATACCAACTGGTAGGCTGGGATATACTGATACACAATGGTGTTCACCCTTCTTGTCAACTACTGAACCAGCTACACAACCTACTCTAAAGTACCTGGATCTCCCTCAGATTCAAGCAAAAAACGGGATAATATGAAAACATTTTTTATAGAGCTACGGAGTTACATTCAGATCTTGATTAAAATGCCTCCTAGCAATGGAGAATCTTAATCAGAGGAGTTTGTGATGAGATACGGCTTCTCTTTCTTCACCTTTTATGCAGAAAACTCATCACCAAAGGCTGGGTAGTAGAGGCCAACTTGGGATCATCCCTTGCCCTATGTAATCCCACCAAGGCAATTGTACCTTCTGGAAAACATCACTGTACAATGCTGACTTTGCCATCCAAGGCTACTATTTACAGTATGTAGGTGAAAGCTTCTGAACTAGTGGGAGGAGGCCAGAGCACAATATTGAAAGTATGGGAAAGGGAACCAGCCACGACAAACAACACCTGAATGGAAGAATCAAACTCCCATACCAGTTAAACAGAGCACAAATGAAAATCCCTCTTGGACTGCTTTTTTACACTGTATAAAAAATTAAAATCAAAGTACAGTAATCCCTCCAATTTCACGGGGGTTTGGGACTGCAGGAGTGCTGCAAAAGCCGCATTCCATGCAGACAGATGGTTAATGAATATGCAAATAAGCCACATGAATAGCTCTCTCCCCCTCTAGCCCTAGAGCGCCGAGGGATGTTCCGGGTACCTCCCCATGCCCTGTGACTGGACAGGGAGTCCTCAGCTTTCCCTGAGGCACTTCGGGTGGGAGCGGAGGGTGGCCCCGTATGCTGCCACTGGGGACAATAGTGGAGGGTGTCCCTGGCCCCTGCGGCGTTGGTGGTTGGGGCAGAGGATGGCCCTGGCACAGCCCCAGGGTGAGCAGAAGTCATAAGCAATAGACATCATGTTATAAACCTTCCGCACCATGTAACCTCTCTACCATTCAAAAGGGAGCAAACTCTAGGTGGAGCCCCAGTGAGCAAGTGGCACCGCCCCCTCGCCCCACAGGGCGTGCCAGTCCTGCCCCATGGCATGGCACAGTCCCGCCCCACAGGGCAGCAGACGATCCCTGCATGTGCATAGACAGGAAAACACTGTGAAGAAAGGAGGGAAGACTACAGCGTCTTCACAGGAAAAAAACCCATGATGTACTGAAGCTGCGATAGGTGAACCACGAAGCAGCGAGGGATTACTGTATAACCAGGCACTGAATATATGTCAAAGAAACATGAGTATTCATAAATATATCAAATAAGCCGAAAAGGTTCTAAACAAAGAACTGATGATGAAGACACAAGTCTGTGGTTTACAAAACATGAGAGTACAGATTCATCAGAGTCCCTATCAAAGACTTACATAATTTATCTATTGTAACATAATAATCAGCTACCAATGTACTGTCAGTCTCACACCTTCTGTATCACTCAGCTGCGCACAGAGGAGAGGAGAAGAAATACGTGGAAACTGTCCACAAAGCCTTAACATTTATGTTTCTTTCACCTACACTACTGGGAAAGTTCTACTGCACTTTGTATTTTATGAGATATTAATGAATTTACATTCCAAACTTTGCTGTGAAGTATTCTATCATGGGATTAAATATTGCCTGCCTTTTTTTGCATATTGATCACACCCTGCACCTCAGCACTAAGAAAACCAGCACAGTAGGGACCCCTGCTGCAAAAATTCTCAGAGTCTCTGGGGATTTCCTGTCGTCTGAATAGATAAGCACAGACTCCCACAAATACTAAATCTGTTCCAGATGTTTTCTTCTCACTCCCCCATCTCCAGTCTCCTGTGAAGCTACACCCACAGAAAGCTATATATACAATAATATATTAAGGACAGGAAGTGCTGATGATGTGCTTTCTTCCCTTTTCAAGAACTAAATTTTCAAAATTAATCACTATCAATGTCAGATGCCTTTAAAAAAAACAGGTTTGTGTCTACTCAAAATTTCACAGAGCCACTGCTGTCAACAACCAGACACATATTACAATGCTTTGAGAATACTTGGTCATCTAGGCATTGTATCTATATTTGTCTGTTTGTTGAGCACTTTTTGGAATGGAAGGTGCTGCTGTATAAACATGCCAGGAAGAATTTTGTTTTCAAACTAACAAACCAAGCAATAAGCTTTTTTTATAGTGGACATTTAGCAGTGCTGTGTATTTACAGTGCAAAGTAGCTGTAAAAAACCCCTGTATGTACAAAAATACATCTACATTTGAGGTCTGTAACAATAAAAAAAGAATGCCAGATTTGTGCATAACGGATAAACTAGTTCAGTCCAGTGCAATTTGGAAGACTAACTTGAAAACTATATCATGCTAGTCAATGCAATACAGAATTTTTTTATACAGGCTTTAACATTCAAGACAGTACTACAGCAAAGCAATCATCTGCAATTCACTTTGCAAATCTAAGCTTACCACTTATAAACAAAACTAATCTGAAGTAAGAAACATGCTTTAACTGGGAGTCTAAGCAGCAGCAGCAGCAGACCGTGTTGCTCAAGCATATCTTAAGTCTCCAGACTATTTCAGTAGGAAAAACAATATTTTTTTCTTTTAATTGGAATACTTCACATCTTAGTAAAGGCCCTCTTAAAATGCCTTACAAACTGTAGTAAATGTCAGAGAAAAAAACCACAGCCCTCTGTGTAGATGTAAAATGACACTCCAAGGTTTGTAACAGTCTGTACCGAACAATACTAATCCTGCTAATTGACAGAGAAGTACCCTCGTGGAAAAGAAAAAAGAGTACAGAAGTATTCCTTCAGGGGAAGCATTCATCTGGAACAGATTTTTTTCTTTATAGGTGCTTACGCACAGTAGAGCCAACGCCACTGAAAGAGGTGACTTTGTAAATGGATCATCAACTGAAATCACACTGCAACAGAAGACTTGTGCTTGAGTTTCATGCTGATCCCACCTCATGAGATTGCTAGTGAGAGTGGCATTTCACATTTGGACACAACAGCCAGGATTTTCGATAAGTGATCATTAACTGTGGATGCCTTCAAACTTGGTGAACATCCACTTTCTTGTAGAAACAGGCCTCTATATTGTCTCATGTGGGATGACTTGCAAAAAACAAAAACCTGGCTACATTCCTTTTAACATTTCGGATAAATTCTCTGCCAAATGATCTCCCTCGTGGCAATTTTCCTGAAACCTATAACAAAGTCCTAAGATTTCCATATCTTCCAGGTGAAATAAAATGCTGGTCTCAGACTAACTTTTAGCAAATGTGCAGGCATCGATATACTCGATAGATAAGTCACAGAAAATTCCAGGCAATGCTTGCATGATAATAAATTATCAGCACTAATGTATACCAAGTGTATTCAGAAATGTGTAGGACATACTCCCTGAGAAACATGAGCAGCATGCTCTGCTTCTGTCATACTGAAGTCCCATTGCTAGAACTGCTGGTGCCTTTCAGCAGGTACACACAGGACTACCTGATTTTTTCCCTTCATGGTGGAAGAAGAGGGTAAAATAACTGCTGGGAACAGAACATAGAACTAGCATTTCAGAAGATGAAAACAAATATTTTTCTTCACCCTTTCTTCAGCTCCTAGTTGTTTAAATTGCTTTTCTCTGAAAAGCACCTCCTGAAACTTACTAATCCAGGCAAACACAAGACCTGCCCTGGAACTAATGCATCTCTTTTCATGTAATCATACAAAGCATGTACTAATGAACTTCAAAATACAGCTATGGGAGAAATACTGAGAACAGTTAGAGCTGCAGTTTCTGGCAGTCCTTCTTAGTGGCCTATGTTTGTAGCAGGAGAAGTCTAGTGAGTACAATGTTGTGCTGTGCAAAACACTGATTAACTAGCAGCACAAGCTATCACCAATAACCAAGCACTGAACTCCAGCATTTAGTCCAGAGCATTCTCAACCAGGTTGATTCAATTCAGCTGACAGCACACAAGATTGTCAGTTCATTTGTGAAAACACAAGTAAGATGATCTCTGTTTCTTAAGAAAGGTTTTTCTGCCTATCCTTAGTATCTCAAGATGCTTGCCATGTCTCACCAAGAAACTGCACGGCAGCTAAGCATCTCACTAAGTGCAACAAGCTCTATTTCCTCCCTAATTACACATATCAGCTAGAGAATGGACTTCACCTGCCAACACTGGGCAAAGTAACAATCACAAAAAGAACTGTAAGCTCAGCTTTTCCCCCTCCCAAGCCATAAAAAACATAAATAAAAGTTTGAGATTAAAGCACAAAACACATAAATTAGAATTTGAGATGAAAGCACAACCTAAGTGAGCTACAAGAGCCAGGGCACAGCATTGCCCATGCGAGGGACTACAGTTTCCATATGGGCGCAGAGACACTAGTCTGTGCAGCCAGCCTGCAGACAGAGCAGTAGTGCATTGGAAAAACCTGCACATATCATGCAATTTAGGTTTAAAACAATGTAATTTTAGTCTAAATGGATATCTTAAATTACAGGATCCACTCGAGGAAAAAAGGATCCCATACAATCTGAAATAACATTTCAGGCTGTCTGAGCAATCAATTGTACAAAAGTGAAAACAGCCAGTGAGGTTATAGGGCTGTTGTCTTGCCTGTAATTTGGTTGCCACTTTGTAGTAATGTTCTGTGATTTAGCTAAAAAATAAACTCAGATCTTTTTTATTTCTAATGAAAAAGGAAAATTTTGAAGTTTAAAATATCTGAATCAGCCCTCCAAGGATGGAAGGGCACTCAGCAGTCTGCTGTCTCACATGAGTGGAAGTCTACTTACCTTTCCTTGACTTGGTCACTGCTAGTTGGTGCGTAGCTGAAACGTGTGCTGGATCCCCCTCTGTACTCTGGATCTATCAGGAAGAGGAGACAAGTATTTTGTCAGCCAATTAGAATATGTTCCTGTGCTTAAGAATGCCCAAGCTATATATACCGCACATGCAGGAGGTGGTTTAGTTGGTTGTTTTTTTCCTCCAGTTATACTGATTGAAGGAGCAAATCACACCTCCTTGAACCAACTTTCTTCAGGTATTCAGCAAAGCTCCTTCAGCAGAACAGTGATCCTTGGGCAGCACCTCCCACTCAACAGGGCAGGACTCCCCTCTGGTTACACTCAGCATGTAAAAAGGCCTGGAAATCACATCCTGCAACAACACTGGAATTTTCAGTTCCTCTTCCACAAAAACACTAAAATTACTGTGTTAAAATACTGTTGACCATCTTTACACTACATCTTTTTCCATTTGGAACTCTTGGCCCCTCATTTGAATATAAATAACAAGAAAACACATTTAGAAAAATGTATAAAGAGGTAAGCACACAAGGGCTGTCATCTGCTGCCCCACCAACTATTTCCCACAACTCCAGCAGAAGCACTCGGACTCTGCCAGAACCTATTCCAGACTTCACCATGTCACTACTCATGGGAAAACTTCTTGTGTCTTCCAGTATAAAAAAAGAAGGTAATGTATTCAGAACCATACAGACTTCAACTGGTAAACTTAAAACTACATAAAAATGAATTCTATTACTTAATAACGTTGTGAAAGACAGTCTTTTTAAGAAAGCAGTTCTCAGGCAACAGTTCAAACAATGAAAAGAGTATGCCTAACATCTCAACAGGGAGGTCTTTGTGTAGTTCAAAACCTAGAATGTTTTCTCTTTTGTGTGATCCAGAAAAAATCCTAACAGATCACACGCAAATCTACATGCACAGCCTCCTAATCCAACTATCCCCGATTCTTTCCTCTAAAGGGCTGCCTGCTTAATTCAGAATTACTAAGAAATTAATTTATCTCCATTTATTATCAATGTAAAAGTGCAATATCAAGATACTGATTTTTTTAACCCCAAATTAGTACTTGGCTAAAGAAAAAGTTATATTTGCATTGATACCATGTGTATAGCAGCCACATGGCTGCATATGCTGTTACAAGGATTTTGAGAAGTACTTGGCTTGAACTTTTCACCATTAATAAGCGAACAGCATTACTCTTGCACAATATACCTAGAGGCTTCTCTTCCTTTAGGAGATGAAGGCTGTACCAAAAGGGTCAATCCTTATTTCACCCAAATACAGTGGAACACTTAAGTTTAGGAAAAATTTAACTTATTTTTTAAAAAAAGGAACAGCAAGTTTTACAGACACTTTGATTAAACTGGACTTCCAGGAAGGGTGTCTTGATTCTCTCAAACCTCTCAGTTTCTGATGGCTAAATTTTCAGCCCTCCAACAGCTAAGCCTCTTCTCATTTAAATACTGTCCACCTCCTGTCCTGTCTGCAGCACGGTGCAGCTCCTCAAGCAAGCACAAGAGCTCCTTCCTCATCCCTTCAGCCAATATTCAAACTGCTAAATGACCTTCGGGACTGTAATTGGCCACCTCAGGAGTGGGTGTTTGGGGGAAATCCTGCCCTGACTCACTCCTACACTAGTTACATATCTTCACAGCCACAGACTTCCGAAGGGCACTCAAACCTCCAAGGCATTCGTAAGCACGGAAAAAGCTTCCTTGATATATCTGTCACCCTTTTTATGCATATGAATGCAATCCAAATCGAGATGGGAAAAGAGAGGGAGGAGTTATTGTCACTGTTTCTAATACAGTTTATTGTTCATTATACCCTGCTTGGAAACGCACAAAAATAAAATCACGCTGCCAGGAATTGTTCTAAATTTTCTTCAACAAAACTGAATTTGTCTCTTCCACGGATCTGTAGGCAGTTGGTATGTATACACTATATTGCACAAACAAAAAAATTCACCACAATCCCATACTGCATCGCATGTTGTCTTACCAAGACAGCTGTGTTTATGCCCTGGCATCACTGCACAAAGTGTGTCAACCAAAACTTCACAAACACATCACATTTGTGCAGAATTCAGCAAGTCATTACAGTCCAACTTACACTAAAGGAAAATTCCACTCATCTTTTTAATATATACATATGCATATATGTATAAAAAAATCTATTAATTGTTTCAACTTCACCTTAAGGTGCTAAAAAAATGGATGTCTCCTCTGGGATATGCAGCAAAATGCATTGTTATTCAGCCCTCTCCAATTGTGCCAATGCAAACATTTGTGTAACTACACAACAAAATGGATCAAGAAATTTATCTGTCTGAAAACCAAGCCAAGAAAAATAAATAAATCAAAATACACCGGGTTTCTTTTTCCCCTCTCAACGACCAGTCCTTTGTTCTGGTTCAGTAGGTGGCCATACACCACGTGGGTGAGGACACACTGGCATAAAAAATTGGCAGGGGCCACAAGAGGCTGGATTACCTTTTTCTGCTTAAGGATTGCCTTCAGCTACATTAGCTTGAAATGATCTAGAACAGCTTGGAATGACATCACTACACACAGTATCTACTAAATTATCACATCACCATTCACTGTAAAACTCAGGGGAGTTTCTGTTTGTTTGTTTTCTTCGCTCATTTCACCAATGAAATCACAATCCTTAATTTTAAATACCTATTTCATATAGATGAAAAAGTTAACTGCTGACCTTTTAACAACAGTCACATTGAAATATGTCCCTCAAAATATGCTAATTTAAGAATTACTGTAACACAATTCTTACAATTCAAGCTGCGTGTCTATAAAAAAATTGCATTCTTGAATTTGTAGGCTGCATGTTTACTAGACTAATAAACAAAACACTTTCAGGAGCCTGGAAATTAAAATCACTTTTGGACAATTACCAATCAAAAAACCTGATATTATTCATGAAGATATTAAAAGGCAGCTAGCACACAGTTTGTAACTAGGTCATCCCCAAAGTCACATCAAACACTGATTTTCAATGTGCTTATTTCCAGAGAACAAACAAATCAACTTAGAGTAGATTGTTATCAAACCACCGAAAGTTGTACAACAAGAGCATCTCACCCTCCATGATAGCCCCTTCTCTGTTTCACGGGGCAACACTCTTGCTTTATTCACAAATTTATCCTTAATCAATATCAATAAATAAACTGAATTTACTTTTAGGCAACAAAAGTAATGACTTCTAGTTAACCATTTTAAAAAAGTACAAAATTAAACACAAAGGCTTTAATATGTATATTCAAAACCTAACCTAGACCTATTTACACAGGAAAACTTCCTAAGGGTTATGCTAGTCACTGCAATTACCCGAGCTTGATAAAAAAAATAAACTAAAAAGAGTTAGAATTTTCCTGCTGACTCTCAGGAACAACAATACCAGCAGCAGCTCCAATTTACTTTATTAACAGGATCAATTTGAGCAGCCTGCAACTGCTGAGAAAGTACAACAACTTGGAGAATTTAAAGTATTCCTGGAGAAAACACTGTCAGCCACACGGGAGGGAACATTCCTCTGCTGGCAGACAGCAAGTTATGTAAACTGCATGCACAAAGTCATGTGTCTTCACTCACCTCTTCCATCTCAAAGGAGTCCTTCTGCTGAGGCATTAGATTCGTTATGGATGGGTTTGTGAGTGGAGCACAGGAGTCTCTACCTGGTGCTGCCACGGACAGTCTTTGTGTCAGGACGCTGCTGTCAGATGTACTGGAACTGCTGCTGAGGCCTGGCGAGTCCAAAAGACCAGATTCTTCACATGGTCTATCCTGGGCACATGACAACCTGCTACCTTGCACATCTGCTGTAGGCAGAGTACCCTCCTGTGTATCATCAGTCACAGCAGGAAGGTGTGCAGCTTTATGTGTGTTTGCAGCCTTTGTCTGACTACTGGCTATCTCCTCCTTTACAGTAGCCAAAAAAGAGGGAGAGTCTTTCTTTTTAGAATATTTTGGCGATTTAGATTCATTTTTAACATCATTTTCCTCACTCTCTACTTCAGCTGGACTTCTCCCTTTTTCAACAGGTGAAGGACTTGAGCAGCTGCTACCCTCAGCCTGCTGTGTGCCACACAGATTGAGTTTTGACAAAGTCTTCATTAACCGACTGGCTGTGTTGCTGCGATTTAAGGGAGGAGGGCTGGATGCCTCTTTGCTGGAAGACACTGAATTCAAACTACCAATTTTCTGCAAAGGAGTCCCAGAGACTTGGGAATACAAAGAAGAAAAAGCATTGGCCACAGTAGTAAGCACTTCAATCTGACGAAAACGGCCTGCACAAGAATGAAACATAAGGCAGGGGTTACAAGGAAATTTGCTGTCACCACATCTCAGACCTGTTGATCTATCTCTACACAATGCTTTGAATTCTAAGAGACAGCTCTTTCTTCATAACTGAGGAGGGAATTTTGATTGCAACTTCTGCCCACCCCCACAAACCTCCTCCTACTTAAATCAGGGGCCCCAAAAGCTGACTAAACATTGCCTAGTCTTGTAGCATGAAAGTGATACAAGACTATGAAAAAAAAAAGAAAAACCTTTGCAAGAATCCTTACTAAATGCATAAGAACAGCATGGAAAGCTGTCACAAAGTAAAAAAAATGGCACAGGTATGTGAGAACAAGATAGTTTACAAAACGCTAGGAAAAAAGTGGTACTCACATTGCTCTCTTCATCTACAAAAGGGCATTTCAGCTGTGCCCTCATTTCAGCAACACTCATTATTGACCTAACAAAGCTCCGGTCCAAGTTGATAGAAATACTGTCCCAGATTTCAACATTGACAGAAATAGGTCACTGCCACCCAGAAAAAAAAATCCCACCCAGAAACCGAAGAACACAAGAAACAGGGGCATATTGATATTATTTTGGTGCTCTAAAGCTACAACAGAAGACAAGCTTAGGAGTAAAAGATGGGAATGATACAAACCAGAAGGCAGCATACCTTACAGCATGCCTTTGATTCCCCTTCCCCACTATAACCCCCTTCTTCTCACCCCAAGAAGTACAACCCTGATAATCACCTCTTGCCAAATTTAAGAGCAAGCAAGAGTTTTATTACGAATTCTGAATGGAATTTGCCCTTCAGGCTGTAAAGGGATTTTGCCAGAATATTAGATACACACCTTCTTTTGGGGTTGTTTACATAGTTAATAAACTCATAAATAAACTGTGCTTCAAAAACATACTTACTTGTTAAAGCAAAACTTGGATTTTCCACTTCCATACGCTGTATTTGGGCATTCAAAAACACTTTGATATCTATCCCTCTGGCAAACGATGATGAATTAAAAAATCTCGCTGGAATTTTTGAAGCAATATCTGGTTCATCTCTTCCAAACCCAAGGTTATAAAGCACTTCTTCAGGATCTTCCTCATAAAGCTCCAGTAATTCAGAAACACTAGACAAATAAAAGATGTTTACCATCTACCTGTCTCCTTTTTCAGTACTCTCTGCTGAACTGCAAATTCACCCCAGCAGAGAGATTGCTTTATCAAACTTTTGACTCCTACAGCTTAGTCTACTTTCAGAAATAATTGTGGAGATCTCTGCATCTGAATTTTTGTTCCCATCACCAGAGCGACTAGCATAGACACATCACAGATCCAATCATGTAATTTGTATCTGCAAAGATCAGATTTTAAAACACCATTAAAATTTCAAGCATTTCTAATGCTTAGGTCCATTTACTGCAAACCACAACTGAAAACAAACAGAAGTTTTTCAAGCAACCAAATGAAAATGCCTTTTTTGACTACTAACTGCAACAATGCACATATAGCAAGCCAAGTCCATTTAACTGAGGAACAGACCTTCAAAGCATAACACTCTTTTACCTTGAAACAGTTGCACTGCTTTTTCCAGACCCGGTAGAGTTCATACTTCTCCCCTTCTGGTGGAACTGCAGCCTCCTGTCCTTTGCCAGTACACCATTGCTGTCACCACGAACAGAGAAGACCTCTGTGATAAACCTCTTTCGTTCAGGTACTCAATTCTCTCTCTCACTGGAGAGCTAACCCTCCAGCACAGCTGAATTTCTCTTTTCCCTTTCAGTGTTATCTGGTTTATATTAGCCATGTCATTTATTGAAATACAGTAACAAAAGCAAACCCTGGGACGCCTCAGTAAAAATGTACATAGACGGTAAGAATTTGAAGGCAAATGCAAGCTGAGAAAACAAATCCCTGATCTGCCCTTGCTGCCGCACCCTCCCTGATCCCACCCACCTCCAGTAAGGAAGCCCGGCCTTGGGTGAGACGTCCTTGCCCTGCCTTTCCCTGCCTTCCTTTTACCACTGCCTCCTCTAGGATCACCTCTCCATGGCAGGGCCATCCTCTCCCTGCCTCGGGTACTGAACAGCCCCTCATGACCCCAGCTGCCACCCACCAACAGTGCAAGACTGTGACCTGCCCCAGACTTGCTGAAGCTGAAGAGGCTCCAGACTGGAAGAAACGAAGCAAGATGTGATACAAACCAGACTGATGGCCAGTTTCTTTCCCAATCCCAAACTATTTCTTCCCGGCATTTGGAAAAGCTGCCCGAGCATTAGGTGATACCCTAGGCTCAAATGTACTTTCACTGCCAATCTCTCTGGAGGACAAACTTTCCCAGGGTAAATTTTACCTTATAAATCCTAACATACACTCCCACCAGAACAGCCACCAAGAAACCAAAGAAGGCAGAGGAATCACCTAAGAGTGTATTTATGGAGCTCGGCTCAGCAGGAGCAGAGAGGATGCTGCCCATAGGGGCTGTGCAGTATACGCTGAAGTTTCAGTGGATCCTAGTTTCAGCACATTTTACTTAGAAGCTCTAACTGTCAAGCAGGAGTCTCTCCTCTCTCAAAGTCTTTTCCCCCATTCCCAAGGATTTTTGCTGTGACAGACAAAACTGATCTTCCCTTGAAATTTCTGAAATGGTGACTGATCAGTGAGGCAAAGAAGGTTAATCATGATAAAACTAAGATTTGTCATTTCTCTGTTTTCCTCCTGCTACTCCAAAATCTACGTCAGGTCTGTTGGAAGAATAAAAATCTGGTTTTTCTTTTTTTCCTGCATCTTTTAACAACAGTTTCTGTTTTATCTGGATCTTCTCCTTCCCTCTCATGTAAACAGATATGAGCAGAAGAGCTTTAGCTCTCTGGTAGTCCCCATGACTCCCACTGTCCATTCTCGCCCCCACCTTCCACTATAAATATTCCTCTGAAGTAAACAAACACAGAAAAAGATGCTTACCATGTTTCCACTTGGGTATCACTCCGTAGATGATTAGCTGTAGACAAAGAAGTAGAAGTTACATCCAGACCTTTTCATAATTACACTTCCCACAATCAGTACAAAGAATCAGACAGTGAGCATGTTTACCAACACTTCCACATAAATGTGATTGTCAAGGATTTCTAGTATATGGCTGACATACAGATGACCTGGTTTATTCAAGCTCTGTTCAAAAAACAGTCTCGCATGGACACACAGTAAACATACTGCCATTAATCATAATAACTTGAAATTGTGATAAGCTAGTAATAGTTATACAAGCCATTTGCTGCTTTGCAATTGAAGCCACGATTACCAGCTGCAGGGCTGTGCCTGGGTGGGAAGGGAAGGAAGACAAGCAAGCGTGCAAAGATTGCTCCAGTAGAAAAAGTAAAGAATACAAGAAAGGCAGCTGGCCCAATGGTCAGGTCCTGAGACTGTATTTGTTCACCTTTTCACCAGCAAAGTTGGATAGGGCACTGGCTGCCTGAGACGTGCAACACATGGACAAGAGCTCAGTGAAGCCTGTGGTGCTGATGGGGCCAGCACCATTTAAGAGGGAACTCCAGTCTGGGAGTCTTGGACTTAAATTATGGGTTCCTCAAAAGGCAACTCAGCATTAAAAAAACTGCCCCAGGAGACAGGCAAGGAGCACATGTATATTACATGTATGTTACATGTACGTTACTGCAGCCCTCAGAGTCAGCTATGAAAAGAGCAAAGTGATGTCACACACACTGCCAGGAAAACCCTGCACATCAATTCATTGTGCCAGCAGGATAAAGTCAGCAACCAAGAGTAAAACACAGAAACCTCACAACCTCTCTCTTGGTTTCAGAGGCATCACAAAGAAACTGAAATTTATATAAAACACAGAACTCACAACTCTTTTTTTTTTTTTTAATATTCTTGCCTACAATATGAAGCGAAGCCTATCTATAGGGATTATTCAGGGACTGATTTGAACCATAGGTTTTAACAGCTCAGAAGTGGGCTGGGGTTACAGGACCCAGCCCAATGCCCTCTGTAGCACTCACACAGGACTCTGGCTTGTATCTGGATTGAGGCAGTCACAGCTGCACAAGGGCAGGCCATTCATACCAGCCTCAAAGGGACTGTCTGTCTGGCAGGGCATGCAGCACTGCTCCAAGCAGCTCTGTTGTCCCCTTGTTCTTGGATAGGAAGCAGAGCCCAGCAGAAACACTGGCATCCTTACCCAGAAAAATCAACCATCATTTCTAGTACTGGGACCTTTTCATCTGAAAAAGAGGGAAATTACCTTCTCCTAAATCATACCAAAGACTCATAAAAAACCAGAAGTTCTTGGAAATTATAAGGGGAAAAACTGAAAAAAGTGCCATGATGTTCTAAAATGTATTGACTCTTGTATTCTTGGTCATATGATTAGACCTTGGATTACCATTACAAAGAAACTTTTCCTGTGAAATACAGTGAATCCCCGCTGCATCGCGACCTCTCCGTTACGACTCCGCGCATTTGCGATGTGAATTTATCACAGTTCTGATTCCACCATTTGTGAAATTTTGCAGCTCACACATGCACAATGCATCTGCTCCACCGAGGGGCAGTGCCGGAGCTCCCCGTGGGGCGGCGCTGGCCCGGCCCAACGGGGGGGGCCATGAGTCACGCTGTCCCCTGTTACTCTGAGCACAGCTGGGGAACTGACCCCCCCGCGGGCACGTGTTACTGTTTCCATGGCTACAGGCGGGGAAGGGCAGTGCCCCAGGAAAGTGGGGCTGGGCTGGCCGCAGCGACCAGCGGGACATGCTCACTCCGCTGCCACAGCTGAACCCCCCCACCCTGCGTGGAGCTGCCGGCAGGGTGTGGCACCGCAGCTGAACCGTCTGGCGCGGCCCGGCGCTGGCAGCCCGCGTTGGGATGGCTGGGCATGGGCTGGGGCGAGGGAGCCCCAGCGCAGGCTGCCAGCGCAAGGCGGGGCCGCGCCGTGGGGCTGGGGTGCCCGGGCGCGAGCGCCGGGGGAGGGGGAAGTGGCGAGGGGGTTTGCGCTGTGAGCACACAGTCCTGGTGGCCTGGAGAGGCCCACAGATTCTCGGGGTGGCGGGGGTCTCCCGAGTCAGAGGGTGCTCAGAAACGGTTCCCTTTGCTTCCCCGTGCTCAGAGAGTCCGAGGGGAGAAGCAAAAACGTCCCCGGAGTCCTCTGGAGTTCCGGGGGGTGGGGCAATGGGCATGGCCTGCATGCATATTAACGACCTGCACTTCTTTGTGAGGTTAGGGTTTTGTGAGGGCCGTCGCCTGTCCCTTTCCTCGCGAAGGACGGGGTATAACTGTATTTGTACTGCAGGCAATCTAACAAGTGGAAAAGGCTCTCCGTAAGAAAATGCAATCCTATTTAATCTATCGCAGTAAGGGACTCATGTACTGCTTTTTCACCATTATCGGTTCATGGTCATTACCAGATAAACTTTTTTTCTTCAAAGTCTTTAATCTTTAAAAATTAAAGATATGTATTTCCTTCTACTAGACCTTGCCCCACTACTTTGACACTACTGACAAGATAAATGTGGAAAAAAAGGGCTTTCTACCATACATTCTGACACTTTGCAAATGCTGAAGTTCAAAAAACAATAAAAGCTAAAGAGGGAGAGTAGTTTTGTCCTTTTTTGAGTAACTCTGAAAACAGATAATGTCTTATATCCCTTGTCCTGCAGTTAACCCCAGGACCAGGTTTGTGAGACAGCTTTTTGCTATTTTACTTCAAGATAAAACAGAATCCACAGTGTTTCTGTTAGTTTGTTTATGGACACCTCTAATCTGATCAACAGAAAGGCTAGAAGTCTTTCTTACAAAAAAAGTAACTCAGGAAAAACCACATCTCCTTCCCCTTAAAAAAAGGAAGAGAAGGAAAAGGAAAGCAACTAGCAACAGCAAAGTGTATATTGTGGATAACACAAAACACTCAGATATAATGCTTTTCGTTTTTAAAAGCACTTAGCCCTTAAGAGGTTTGCCTCTTGGCTGACAGAATTTCATACCTCCTTTCAAAAGCCCACACATGCCACTCCCGAGGAATTCAGTGGAAGTGAGGCATACATGGCTGCCAGGAGTAACCCATGGACAAGAAGAACAAGTAGAAGAAGTAATTTGCTCACAGCCCTGTTGAGTGCTTCAGGCTATGCTGTCACTATGGGTATCAAAATGAGAAGGCAGAAGCAAACTCCGGGCTGCCTCTGACCTTTGCGTCAGAGATCCGGAATGTTTAACCCTAGCAATAGTCTAAATCACTTCAAAAAGCTAATCTTCCCGCATTTTTCTGTGTGCTTTATCTTGATTTCCTAACCAATGCTGTCATTCAAAATAAAAATCAGATGACTCAATATAATTTTTTTTTTGCTAGAAAAGAAGTCATAATCATGCCACACCCACCTTCAGCTCCCAGGGATAAGTCATCTTCAAAACTTCCTCCATTTCTCACTAGCATGCCTGAAAACATAGAGTTAGCAGTTCAACAGCCAGAATGCTCCTGTGTTTTCATTCCAGCAGCTTATCTAAAGATATGTGTTAGCAAGACCCTTCATTTGATACAAGATATAAACAGACTATATTTACAATCTCTGCACTACTCACGCAGTAAAAATGCATTGAGAAGTTACATTTCAGAACACAGAAAAATTATTTTGAAAGAGAATAATTACAACACTGCTTTAGTTCTGCGCTCAGAAACATCCCCAAGTCAATATGTGAGCAAATTAAATGCAAGCAGGAACCTGGCAGTACCACTCAACACATCCATGTCTTCTGCTGCTAGGCTATCTATCCTCCACACATCTTACCAGGGGGTTTCAGAGTCCATCTTGGGCATTCTCCTCTCACCTCTTTGTACCGGATTAAGAGTTGAAGTGAAGACTCCAGGCACAGCAAATTCATCTGCACCCTGTTACCACATTCACATCCTCCCTGTACTTTGAACTTTAGTATTCAGACTTGCTCAGTGAAATTTTCAGGTGTGGCAGCCAGAGTTATTAGAGGCAGACACTGCCTAATGCTTGCGAGCTTGAAGACAAAATTACCTCCCCATTCTGCAGATTTTGGTGCTTTTCCTTCAAGCTTACTAAGATCTCCAGAAAGCATTATTCAGGTTCTTTTCCCCCTTCTTGAGTTTCTCAGGCACAATTGTTTCACTATGAGAATAACTCTACAACACTGACAATGCTGTGGTTTGTACTGCTACTGAAGAGACAAGGTCTCAGATGAATGTCCACGAAAGCACAGTTTCAAGAGATTTCAGTAGGTAAAGCCCTTACTTACCCTTCAACAGAGGATTGCTTTGCTCATCCAGGGAGGCTCCCAGAGGCGTTCTGAAACCACAGAAGAGATTAATACTACTTTAAAAACTTGCTGCTTCATGTCCTTCCTTACAGCATGTACCAAGCTTGTGATAGCAGCAGTAGTCCCTCCCTCCCTCCGCCCCCAGAAAGCACAAATATCCAAGGACTTGCAATAACTTCCTAAACAATTCCCAGCCCTCTAAACAAATATACCCTGTAGAGAAAAGCAACAAAGCATAAAAACTGCAAAGCTCAAACACCTTCAGGGGAAGCAACCCCCCGTTGAGGAAAATCATGAGCTTCTCAGAAAAACACACAGAAGAAATGAGCATGGGTTCTTGAATGGACTAATCTCATTTATGCAGCAAAAACTGTTGCCATTTTTCTAGACATTTAAAACTTCTTGGAGACGGGTGAAAAGCTGTATTTTGGTGATCAGGAAGAATCAAGATAAAAATCTTGACAGGTATGTCAGCTGTCACATGCCAGTTCCGATACTTTATAAACTCTTCACACTGGCTCTTTTTTGGATTATCCTTCCTGCTGGTATTGTCTGAAGTGAAGAGGTTTTGCAAAACCTTATGGTGCTCAAAAGGAGCAGCAGAAACCCCACAAATATCAAGTCCAATCCCCCTCTGGGTTCATGCTACACTTGTTGACACTAGCTACATGTTTCCACATCTCATCTCTGAGGCATATTTAACCAAAGACTTATCCTAAGTAGCACAGCATTAACTTTCAAGGCTCAAAACAAATTCAGAAATATAACACTAATAAGCAAGGGGAAGCATATCATTTATGTGCCTATATTATGTATGTTTCATTTGGATTTTTAATAAGACAAACACACAAACCTGTCCAAAGACCTGAAAGTAAACAGTGCTCTGATAAAGTATTTATTTTGGTGCCATGGCCAAATTAAGCAAGGAAAATTTGCATCTGCTTTCTAACAGACCTTACACTTCACAACATTGTTTTTCTTTCCTGTCTAAAAAGGGCTCACTCTTTCCATGTGTGGCCTGCTGATATGGAGCAAGCTCTGTTCGACATGCCTTTTGCAAAGCAAATCCCCACCATGGTGGAACACCAAGGCAACAGTCAGAGTACCCAGACACATAAGCTTATTTCAGGTGACAGGACAGTGCCAAAGCTCAGATCTCTTGTGTTTCTGCATCTTTGTCCAGTCAGAGTCTGAAAAAGCATTGTCTAGACCTATCATGCTACAACAAGTCTTATTTCTGAGGTAATAACTATGCCAGTTGTTTACTTGCTGGCTTTGATGGGTGCACTTCCAACCTTCTTCCTCTGCTTCCCTGGTGGCTACTCCCATTCCCCTATATTTTCAATGCAGCAACTTGCAGGCACTGACAGCCGAGGTCACTGCCACATGCACTGGCTGGCAGAAAACAGTAGAAGCAACCATCAAAGCTGGCATGTTCCATTAGAAATTAAGTCCATCGCCTCTAAAGCATGTTAGTAGCTACCAGATAAGCACCCCTATCAAACACCCCTTGTTGTCCTGCCTGCCTTTGCTGTTGCACACAGGCACAGTTGCCGTATATTCCCTGCCTTTGAAAAACTTGCACTTAAGAATTAGACAGAACATGAGTTTAAAAGAGACAAGTACCACACAAAAAGACTTCTGGACAACAGCATGGACAGCTCTGCCTTTCTGGAGCCGTGAGGTCCACGGCTCTGTCTCAAAGTAGTCCTGTGCTCTTGGGAACATTAGGTCTGGGAACCCTTTCACTTACTGTGCCCTCAGGATGGGGTCTCCCTGGCGAAGGCACATCATGGCAGGTCCCTAGCACACCCCAGCAGCCTTGGCACAGTGTGCTTTGGCACAGACAGGAACAGAAGAGGGAGGCCAACAGCAACAAGCAGGCAGTAAAGAGGAAGTAAGGGGGTATGTGCCTGGACCAAGAGACCCTCAGGTTTTCCACTTGCTTTCATTAATTTATTGTTGTATTTTAGCATATACAGTAATAACTTCTCTCAATATTGGTCTACAGAACTGAATGAACTCTTGATGCCCATACTGACATGGGTCACAGGTAAGATGACCATATGCAGCCTCAAGGCTTTCTCTCAGCCCATAGCTTTGCTTAGCTACCAGTTGTGGTCAGGTGGTCTTCCAGAATGGAACAAGGATTTTGCACAGTCCTAGCTTTTAAAACCTTAATTGGGCAGGAGCCATGTTTATTTTAAACTTGAAGCAAAAAAAAAATCTTTTTTCTGAGGCATTTCAAGAACTTACTTCCTGCATATCTACAGGAGAAGGCTCCTAAATACCTCCCACATCCCCTGTATTATTGGCAGAGTTTAAATATAGTCCACCAAAATAATACACATCATCATAAGAGTCGACAAAAATTTCTTCTTTTCCATCAGTACAATACAAATACTTGTGATTCAGGTTTTATAAACTTTCTTATTACTTCAAACAGCCTTTTCAAAGTGCTGGGAAGAGAGCAAAGTGAGACCTTTCTCAAAGGTATGTGATTCTCAAAACATGAACTAACCAGAGACTTTAGGTAACATCTGACATTTCTTAAGCCTCCACAATTCTTATCACAGTATGATAAATACTTGCCTTGTTAGTTGTTTATATAAAAACACTCAAACAAAAACCAACAAACAAAAACTAAGGGAAAACCAAACACACCACCCCCCCAAACAAAAAACAAAAATCCACACCAAAACAATAAAACATGTCTACCAAGACAAATAACATGGGATATTAGGAACACTCATCTTCTCCAAAGCAGATGTGGAACAGAGATGCCAAGTAGTAAAAGTCCCAAACCACTAACATGAATATCGAGGGACAGTTAGTAATTCTTTTTATCCATATTAGAACACTATTGATGCTTTTAGAAACAAACAAAGGAATAAATCTTATAAGCACATCTGTTTAAGCAGTGGGTTGATATTAAGTTTTTTTGTGCTGCTGCCAACTCAAACCAGAAAATGAGATTTTGAAAGTGCCAGTTTTCTTCTGATTTCACAAACGCTTGCAGAAACTCAAACAAAATGGGAAGGAGTGCTTTTAGAAAACATGCAACAGAGCACATACTTTATTTTAGTAATTGAATCTTCACTTATGGTAATGGCTATACGGTAACCTGTTACAGAGCTAACTTGTAAGAATGAGGTTGTGTGATGAACCAGAAACAGAAGCTCTGCTGGTGTATGCCCACATTTTGTAGCAATCAAAGCTCCACAGCAAAACCAGTGTTATTAAACAAATGAGAATTTTCACAGAGGACAAGAATCATGAATTTCACAACTGTTTTTTTTTTTTAATCAAAACACTAGAAGATCTACAGGGCTATTCTGTCATCTTTTAAGGCTGTCTGCCTATGTACATTGTTATCAAGAGACAATCAGTTCAAGGTTTCTATACATACATTCACTTATAACACTGCACATCGAATTATCACTTTACTATGCATGCTAGCTACTGCTTGCATGTATATTAGACACAAAAGAATAAATTGTCCTGCAGTTTTAAAACACAAGGGACTATGCACCACTTCAGGTAGCTGGGATTGCACCTCCCAGACATGAACCATGAAGGCTGTCACTCTGCATGTTAAAGAATCAGAGGCTAACTCCTGACTGAATAGCTCAGTTCAAGAAATCTTTTTAAAAAATGAAATTTTATCTTTCCGAGGTGAACCTAAGATCCTTCCGAGAGGATTTACAACAGTAAATACTTATATTTTAAAAGACTTCTGTGGAAGGGAGACAACTGGTTTCACAAACACGTATTACCTACATTTGCATTTCTGTATTAGCAAAAGAGTAAACTTGTGCTTAATTTCCTTATGTGCAAAATAGGGAAATAGAGCGTAAAATAAGATTCCCATATTTTAGGAAACCACTGCCAGAGATGCAAATACATTCCACAGAAGTGTGTGGTGCTAGTTTTAGCAACAGATAGTTACTAAAACATAGAAACAAAACTGCAAGTTTTGTGTTATTACTCCAGATTTTTGACCATCTATTAGATGTTCACATTGTCAGCTTGCAGCTTTGTGATATCCCTTAAATTCTGTATGAAATGAAAAGGACCACCAGACCATGGAAGGTTCTAGACAAAAATCCTGCAGATACAGATAGAAGTGTCACTCCAGCATTAGGAAGAATTTCTCCCTCAAGGGTCTCTTCTCTTTCCATTCTCCATGTTTTGCACTCCCTACCCCAAAAATACTTATAATAAAGCACTGAATTCAAAATACTCATCTTTAAGGACGTATTTTGGTAGACCAACAGGACACCAGATGTGAGGTAAAGTCAGAAAAACCTTTTCCCATTCCAGAATTTGGGAAGAACAGCCTGTCAGGTCTTAACATTTTAGTGACACAGTACGACATCAAGTAGCTCACAACACCCACTCCAAGACCCAGCCTGTAAAGATCGGAAGAAAACCACAAGGAGGACCCTGTAGCTATAAAGTTACCCACACTTCAGTTACAGAGTAATCTCAGCCAGCTACTTAGTGGATCAAAAGATCACAAAGGCACAGCTAATGTCAGTGCTAAATTTTCATCTTAACGTAGCTGCTCTCAAAAGGAGAAGGGAACCAGAAATATCAAGTAGGAGAGGTCTTGAAATGTCATTGTTAGCTCATGGAAAGCTAATTGTGAGCTTTGCCTTATCAACTGTGACTCCAAGGGCTGTTAGGACTGCATGGAGAAAATGATGGAACAAAATCAACTACTACATTTATGCTTTTATGTGACTAAGGATGAAGAAAAAGTAATGCCTTCAGCCTGTTCCAAACACCAAAAATTATTTTATAACAGTAACAGAAACACGGACTACACATACCATGCCTCAAGTTAGGGATGGAGGCCATTGAGAGACTCAGCTAAATCAAGTTAGTTTAAACTGTGCCATCACTCCTGAAGGCCCAGAAGCGCAGAGGCCACTGCCGTGGAAGCAACCGCTTCTTGACATCTGCACCGAAAAAACCAGGCAAGGAAACACCGGAAGCCTTAAACTGGAGCCTCTCGGAGAGAAAGCGTGCAGCTTCCAAAGTAACGCTGACTTCCTTACCCTCAGCTGAGTTCCTCCCTCGGTGGCTGAAAGCTTTTAGGCTCATTAACGAGACACCACGGAGGCAAGCGGTGCCCAAAGCCAGCTGCTCCCCGGCCATACGGACACACGCCGAACACAGCGCGGGGAAGGAAGGGCGCTCGCAGCGAGCGCGGCTCCCGAGGGCGCCGGTGCCGGCGATGTCCCCGCGGGAGGAGCCCCCGCCGAGGCTCCCTGCGCTCCCTCCGCGGGGACAGCCCGGCCCCGGTGCCGCAGGGACCCGCCGGCGAGAGCACCCACCTGCAGTCCTTCAGCCATATCGCGATCTTCTCGTTGGGGACGCTGTGACAGCCTTGGGGACAGAGCGGGAGAGAGAAACCGACAGTCAGTAACAGCGAGACGTGCCCGGGGAGGTCCCCACGCCCCGCGGGATGCCGCCCCCCGGCACCGACCTGCTCCCGCGGCCAGAGGCAGCTCCC
>WEKX01026974.1:99699-122827 GCA_013390025.1 Pitta sordida | reverse complement strand
GGCCTCCCGCCGGGGCCGGGCCGCGGTGCGGGGCTCGGACCGGTTGGCGCTGGGACGCCCATGGCCTGGGCCAGCGAAGGATGTTTCCAAATAAAAGAGACGCAGAGCAGCGGAGGGAGTCTCTGCGGGGGTTATCCTGGGGGAACGGGAGTGCTCGGGAGAAAGAAGGCACAAGAGGAACAGCTTGGCTGGTCACACACAGCCTTCTGTCTCTCTTCGCAGAAAGAAATCAGATCAGTCCCTGCCTGAGACGGGCAGGGGTTTGCAGGGACATTAGCTGCACCGAACGTGGGCTATTTAAATCTTAGGTACATTTGAAGCCTTTTCATCTCCTTCAGGATGTAATCAATCCACCAGAATCGACTGAAAATCCGGCAAAAGACGAACGGGTCCCCATATTTGGGAAGGACGTACCAGACTAAAAGCTGCTTTCGATGTCAGGGATGAAGAGTTGTTTCCCAACCAGTCTAATGCTCGCGGTGCCAGCTAAGGCCCGTGTGGAGCACCCTGCCCACCTTCGCTGCGTGTGGCCGTAGCTGAGTCAGTCCCTGCCAGCACAGGGGGCAGCTGGTGCCCACCCTGGGCAGCAGGACTCCACTGCCTGCCTGCGTGGGGTCAGGCTGTCACATCCCACCCGCTGCTGAATGAACCCGGACATCCAGCGAGCTCACCTGCAGCCACGGGCCGGGGAGAAATAAACTTTTGTAAAAGGCCTTTTACACCATCTTCAGGAAAAGATGCTGAATTAGTAAGCACAAACAGGAGAAAAGGACTTGAGTGCTCTGGAGGTTTAAACCCAGCATTGACAGGCAGGCATGTGAGATACTTCATGTTTAAAGACAAATCTGCCTTTAGAAGAATCAGGTTAACAGTGCCCAATAAATATCTTTTCATAATCTATCTTAATAATTAAAATCATTCAAGGAATTTCTGTGAAAATTTCCCCTGCAAAATAAAAAAATGATAAGAAAAAAATATTCTTTCTCCTGACCTCTTCAACCCACCCACTACCTGACATATATACAGCCTTACTAGTATTAATAACCCCTCATCACAACTCATTTTCCTGAAACGCACTTTGGTTTTCTGAATGCTTTGTATTGAAATTAATCCAGAAGAACTACAGCAGAAATAAAGTGTATTTGTATTTAATTTGTCCCTGAAGATGTAAATTGACATATGTATTTCGGGATGGGATTTTTAAATGCAAGTATTTCTTAAAGGACCCTTGGATCTTTCTTGTTGATCCTCAAAATAATCAACATTTTCTCAGTGCATGTTTCTCACACTACATATTTTGCATAAGCTGATATAGAGTGTCCTGAGCTGTGGGTGTCCCGAGGGGTGAGTCAGAGACAAGTCCAAGTCCTGTGTCCTCCATCACAGCACACAGCTTGGCCTTCATCTGAAACTCTTCACAGGTGTATTTATAGTACTGTAATCTTAAAATCTAATTTTTCTGTCTTTGTTGGCAAGAGCCTAGAACAGCATTACTTTGACATAATGGCCAGTATTTCCATTTTATGAGCATGCATAAATAGATGTATCTATTAAAAATGCCTCTTTGAGGTTGAGCTGCCTGAGAGCTGTAAGGGAGGCAGGGAAGGAGGGAGAGCCTGAAGAAGTTTAACCCCTGCCATATTTGTGCTGCCTCAGAGGGAGCACAATTGCTTCTAGGAAGTTATAGTCTTACTGGCACAGCTGAGGGTGAACAGTTGCAAGCTAAAAGCAGCTACTGTCTGGTTGTGCCAATAAATCCTTAAGGAGTTCTTAATCCACTAATTACTGACATTATTGTCTATAATTGCTTGTCTGTTGTGACAACACTTACTCAGAGAATGTCTGAAATGTAAACAGCAGCCAATAGCTTTTGTGCAATGAAGTCCTGCCAGTACAGCACTGGGCTTTCACTTGCACCTTCATACCATCCTAGCAAGATCATTTTTGACTCTATATGAGTAAGGATTGCACGCTCAGATCCTATACTAAACAGAAGGCGTTTGTTTTTGGTTTTTTTCCCGAGGAAAATATCTGACTTTCCTTTCTTGTAATACGTACTTATAACAAAAAAGTGAGCAAAAAAGAAGCAATAAAAGCTTCTCTTGCTTCAGAATATAATTTATTGGTTGTACTTCAAAGAAGCAACTGATTGGGGAAAAAATCGTGTCAAGTCATCCTCTCACTTAAATCAGACCAACTTATTTTTTCCCAAATTATTTTTAAACCATTCAAATAACATGTTGTATAGGCAATAATTAGATAAGGGATAAATTGCGCTTGACATTGTGTTATAAATTCCTAAAGGAAGATTTATAGCCACAGCACCCTTAGCAGTACTAGAAAGCATCATACTAAAAAATACCCAGACATTTTAATAATAATAATAACTCTGACATTTGTTATCTGGGTGTTGGCCCTGGACATATGAATGTGTATATAAATACACACACAGAGAAATACAATTTAGCCTAAGAAATATCAGTAAGTTACTGTCTTTTGTTCTTAAAAGAGCAAAAACCTTTTAAGAGGACTTAATTCAATTTTTGCCTGCAGAGGATTCTTTCAGATGCTGCATTGTCTAAAAAAATACGTTCCTACATAACTCAAAAATACAAATGAGGTGCTGCCACCAGTTCCCATGGGAACTTGTTCCCATGTCTGAGTACATTGTAAGGAACATTTTCCTGCTACAGTAGTGCTAGTCTTGCCCGTGCTTTTGAGCAGATAGTTTCCCTGACAGATCTGTTCATCAAGAGATCTTCTGGTGTTCAGGAAGGATTACACAATTTATCTATATTACACAATTTATCTATAGCCCTTATACAGTATAGTGGGATAGGGATAAGCCTCTGGAAACCAGGGAAATATTTACAGGCTGTGTAGCCCTTGGTAGCCTGGTCAAAGCCTGTGCTTTGCTCTCTGCTGCTTCCCCAGGAACTACAGACATCCAGTGCTAGGATGGTCCCAGGATGAAAGCAGATGGGATGAAGAGGTGCTGATGAGGCCTGAACTGGACACATTTGGGAGCTGTTTCCTCTGTTTTCCAGAAGGCTAAGCCCACCCCATCAGGATGACCACCCCATCAGGTGGACAACATGCTGTCAACCAGCCACCAAAGCCCCATTGGGCAGATCTTGCCACTGAAGAGGCACTGTGACCACACAACTGGGTAACACATACAGAAACTACCAGACAGAGTATAGGTTTATTGCCCAAAATAAAAATAAAACAGCAACAAGAGCCACAACTAAAAAAACAAAACAAAACTCTTCCTTTCACAGAAGAACAGGGAGTAGTTTCACGGGTTGTAACATTTAGAGAAGTAGTGCAATATGACAAAAACCTTCTGTTGGACTTTCACGTGGCAGTAGAATTGGTTCTTGACAAGGAGAGAAACTCCATGCTACTACCTAATGTAGGTTTGATCCTGGGACATGCAGCTCCAAGTCAGCAATGTTTCATGACCACAGTCGGATTTCCATGTTATTGGCACATAGAAGACAGGTGGAGCTAACAAATAGTTCACCTTCACTAGCATTGTAACAAAAAAATATTCCTACATAGTAACAAAACTATGATAAATACTGTGCAGTTATTTGCTTTGGCAGAGTCTGTGTTTGAGAGCTGGAGAATGCATGAAGAAACACACAACCCAGTGTCATGCAGCTCCATTTTTCCACAGCTCCATTTTAGTAAACATGCTTTGTTAAATTAAGCAATTTCTTTCTAAGCCAAGATTATTTAACAACCAAAAAAAAAACCCCACAAGTCTACTAAGGCCTCTGTTATGCTGTAAAGAGAAAGACAATCTGGCCAAACATGGATAGTATCTATTCCATGACAAGACAAAGGGCTCACCACTGCCTTTCGTGGTACATACTCCATTCAGGTGGCACCCTACAAGGGTAGGCAGATTGGTCTCTTGGCTTTCCCATTACACATCCTGCATAAGCAAAAGTGGAAGTCAGTTGCAGAGCTCCCCCAAGGTGCTGGTAGTTGGGAAGGTGCTGCTGCAACTCTTCAAGTTGCTTTAGCACCTTCCTAGCTTCTCCATGTGTGTATCTCATCTCCCAGATCCTTTAGGTCTAGTGGTGGAAGGAAACTGACTAGCACCACTTTCTCCTACAGAGCATCTGTAATCTTCTCTCTGCCAGTGGAAATGCCTAATGTTTATTTTTCTCCATTTTGTTTGCCTCATAGCCCATTATATATTGGTTTAGGCCTTTTGAGAGCCTTGTCTCTTTCAGAGTGCTGGTATCAAGCACACTCATAATATCTGCCATTTCAGACCTTTGAGATTTTCTTAAGATACTTAAAAATGGAAACCTTGCTTATTTCATACCACCACGTCTTGCCAGAACTAAATTGAGTAGCTGGAATAATGCATTTCTGGGACAGAACAGAGTGTCTCCTTGTATCCTATGAAATGTATATGGCATAAGATTATAAATAATGAAAATTAAGCCATGAAACAGTGATATTATGTATTCAATATTTTTCTTAAATTTTCATTTTAAAAATTATATATTTAAAGTGAAATGCTGCAACTCAGAGACAATTACATCTAGAGTCTCATTCAGGTATCTTTCCCTGTAAAGAAAAAATCATATACTTGATTTGGAACCATTGCTGTTACCAGACAGATGTTCTCTCTCAAATGTGTGGAATAGAAAGGATGGAAAGTAACCTGGCAGTTTTATGCTAATAAATTAAAGTGTTAGGACAGTGTCTATCGCTTTGCCAGGCATTTTGTTTAAACATGAGTGATATGTATGATGTTTCTATAAGGTAAGAAAAAAGTGCATAAAATGTGAAAATACATCTCTCCAGGCTCTTTTCAAACCAAATGTTATCCATTTTATTAAGTGACTTGTACTTGTGGGACTTCTTGCAGCACTAGGAAGGAGGAAAAAAAGCCACTTCCGTCAGGGCGTTTACAAGAGCTATAGCATAGCAAGAGGAAGTTTCTAAAGGAAGAGCCGGATATCTGTACTAAAGTGAATTATAGCAGCACCACCAAATCAGATGGAGAAAACTGAGGCCAAGTATGCATAAATGTATAAAAACAAACATCATGTAAATGAGTGAAAAGTGGCTTTAGATATTTCAGTATGTAAATGTCACTCAGTTATGTCAGTGGGGAGTTGTAATTTTTGATGGTCATATCTTTACCCAGAGAGGAGACAAAAGAAATAAATCCACAGATGCAGGAGCTTAAGGCTGTGATTCACCTTAATTTTTTAGCCAATTCTGTGCATTTTCCCATTCAATGCTGTCTTTCTTTGAATTTAGCAACTGTGTTCTTTCCCTCTCTGAGCACCACCCTACAAGACTATGGCACTGTGACCGTATCTTTTTATGCATCTGTGCCTTCTACTGTAGGATTCTGTCCTCTACTTTTACATTTGAATAATTTTAAGTTGGTATTTCATTTACAAATACTGTTGCTGCTCATATGTTTTAAACCCTGTGTGTTCCAAATGGCTGATAAAGGAATCAAAAATGAAAAATAAAGGAGATATTTACTTGCACTTAAAATATCTTTGTTTATCTTATCTTTCACATTCAAAAGCACTCAGTTAATATTTTGTCCTGTTTAGTCTTGTTTCTTCTTTCATTGGGATCCCTGATAAAATTATGTGTATTTAGCATAATTAAGCTTTCTAATGTGTTGAGGCAGAGAGTGGTCATTACATTGTCCACATTCACAGTGATCTGCAGAAAGACAAAACAAGGGAAATCAGCACATCAGGGTCTTACCAATGTATAAATTTCCTTCCATGTCCATTTAGAAGGCTCATTGAAAGGATTTTTTTCTTTTTTTCAGTGAATTAAACCCTATGGGTTTAGGTTGGATATTTTTGTTTCTAATGTGTCGTTCATCATGGTAGCATTTGTAATGTGTCTCTCTTGTATATATTTTCTGTTGTCTGAAAATGAGCAACTTCATGGGGCAGCCTCTGCAACGCAGTTCTTCAGCTATTTCATGAAACACAGTGAATACTTAGAATCATTGAGTCCTCTTCCCTCTGTAGATTTGGGCTCAAATTGGCCAGTGAGATCAGAAATTATGACCTGAGGAGGAGAAGAAAATAATCTATATAATATCTGGGTTTGTAGCAAATAAGATTTAAAAAATCCATACACATGAAGTTGACACAAAGGCTGTACGCAAGCAAGACCGAAGGACATGTCCCTTGCTTGTCATTTGAAACTGTACAGTACAGTCAGCGTGACTAGTTGCTTATAAAAACGTGCTGTCAGATATTTACCCAGTGTGTTAATTTGTTTCTGTGCTCAACTCAGCTCTGAAATTAATGCATTTCCTTTCCCTGGGAGGTACAAGAAGTTTCAGAGTGATAATAGTATTGACTTTGCGGCGTTGACCAAGTTATCCAATATCTGTGATAAGCAGTAGGACCAAAAGCATCAGGAGAAAATTCTCGCAGAAGTCGGTAGGAGTTCCCAATCAAAACCGCAGCTAAGGTGGGCTAGACAGTCTTAAGAAATTCGCATTATATTTGCTATAAATCTCATTCACTCACTCCTGAGACACTAGTTCAAATAATTCATCTCCAAAAGCCAGTAGTATTCACTCGGTCCTTGGCAGGGGGAACATGAGAAGGAGAGAGGGAGGTTGGAGGAAGGATATTCAGGTATTACAGCTCCTTTGAGCTAACACTTGGCAAACAATGGACTGTCAATTAAAAACTAGTATAGAAGGAAACAGAAGAAACTTTGTACTGTATTTAAAAAGCTGGTTTATAATCCCATTAAAATTAAGATGAAATAAAAGTAAGAAAATAGTGGTTTTCCCTTACGATATGCATAATGTAATTACTCTGAATTTAGGAGTAGTCAGAGAACTGTGTGAAGACCAAATTTCCCATGTGAAGCTTCTTAAAGATGAAAAGGCATATTTGACTTCATGAGTTCTTCCACACCAATCAATAAATTCTAAAGAAAGATTTATTTACACAATTAAATAACTCCTTGATGAGTCACTATGCTATTTCAACCCTTTTCCATAGACACTTAATGGTCAGATGGTATCATGGTAAAGAGGATTTTCCAGTCTAACAACTCCAGCTTGTTGTATGTATTTTTAAATGTTTTTACATTGATACTCCAGTGTTTGAAGCACAGGATATTTCTCTAGCTGACTGGTCAGAAGCTGGTCTGAACCAGTAGCAACCAAAAGCCATTCGTGGCCTGAAGTTCTTTGGTGACTTATATGAATTCCTTTGATGTACTCAACAGAAGTAGTTCCCACTGGGCAGAAGGCCAAGTGGCAAAAGCATCGCATTTCTTACTCATTAGGTACGTCATTTCTGTCTTACCTTTATGACTGGCCAACCCTTTGTGCACAAAAATCCCATTAACATTAAACGTAGCTCCTTACAGAGCATAGCAGGGGTTGGTAGTGGTGAATGTGACACCAAAAATAAGTGGGAGCAGAATTTGTCCTGCCCAGAGAAATTATTCTGTTAAAAGGAAGTTCTTAAATTAAAAAGTTTTATATGTTCAGCCCCCTTCAGATGCAAAATTTATACTGCCTATGAGAGCATTAATTAATTCAAACTCACATAGTTCCAACCCCCTGAACTCTGCCATAATTTGCCACATCCATTTATTAGATTAAAATATTAACTAGAATTCTAAGTACAGTGTCCAGAAATATAAATTTGTCTCTTTAAAATTTGCTGTTGGCCAGAGGAAAGCTTTCCTTCCTTGCTGTGCACTTGGAAGAGTCAATGACTGCGTGTTCCCTGCAAAGCTGATTAAACCCACACAGCTTTTGCTGCACTGTTTTCCACTTCCTTGCAGTTAGGTAGCACTCACATACTTACTGTGGTACCTGGCCTCTCTCCAAGTACACAGTCATTTACTACAGAAATGGTTTGATTATTGCAGGCAGAAAATTAGAGGCAGTAGGTATGGAAGGGTGAGAAAAAACTCTCCTGCTAAAGAAAAGAACTCTGCCTTTTCTGTAAATAAGTTAGGAGTTAGTTTGATGAGGGGAGATACTGAAGAATACAGCTAAAGGATAAGAACATGACATTTTTTAAACAAGGCTCTTATCCCTTCTGCTGGAGGAGGATGTGATGCTGTATTTGGTGCATGTCCTTCTTTTCAAGACTTCAAATCTCAGTCTGGGAGGATCAGTGCATCTTAAATTGGGGCTTCCTGACAACAATAAGAACTTAGTTTTAAAACACTGCTCATATCTTGGCAGGGCCTCATTAGCATTAAAAAACGTTAATTATGTTAAAAAATAATTATTAATGTTTAACACTACTTTGACCCTTCCATGAATGGAGGCAGCTGTTTTGTACTTAGAAACATACCAGTTGTGGTCCTCCCTTCCTCTGCACCATACTCTGGTAGCTGTAGGGACCAGAGAGGTTATGCATCAATCTCTAAAAACGCATTGAGTGTCACCACTGTCATGCTGACGCCTATAGATCCTGTACCTGTCCTGCCGTATGAACTTTCAGAGCTTTTGCCTCATGCAAAGGTGGAAGAGGGCTGTGCATCCTCCTGTCTTCCTGTAGCAAATGTGCTCTTCACTGCTCAGAACACACTGAGGCACAGCAAAGTGCCACATGTGCAAAAAGTGTAGATCTGGGTGTCCCTGGAAGGGAACATAGGAGCACACGAGGGTCTTCCTTCCCAGAAGTTGGAGGAGGTGGCTCTGGAGCCCATCAAAGCACTCTGCAACTTCCATGAAAGGCTGAAGTTTTCAAAGGATAGGAACTGCACCAAAAGTGGTCAGTGGAAGGTAAGAAAGACTGACGAGAGAGAACCTCTTCCCTCTCTCTTCCATCCTCTGAAGGAAGTTCCATGATACCATACAGGTGGTACGGCAATGCCATGGTGCTAAGTAACATTGTGATAATTTTTTTTTTCTTTTTTTTTTTTTGTGGCAATACTGAGAAACATTTGAATGGCATCACCAAAATAAACCTCCAGTGATCAAAGATGCAGAAAAATGTCAGAGTCCTGACATTTGAAGACATATCAGTACCCTTTCATGGAATTAATGTGCAAAGACCTGGATGTTTTCCTTCTGTTGTTCAGGAAAGTATGTTAAGAGTGCACTGCCACAGATGAATACACATGTTAAAGCTGAGGTCTCCAAAGCAATATCTTGGGCTCTCGTGGATACAGAAGCTTTGGTTGCACAAGATGGATTTGATAGGTGACAGGCTTACCATGTGGGAAAAGTCATCATTCTAATCGCCATTACTGGGCATCACATTCTAATTGCCATTACTGGGCATCACAAAACCTATTCTTCACAGAAAGCAATAGCATCTCTAATGATAGTGCTCCAGCACACCAGTCTCTCTGATACCTTTTTTTTTTTTTTTTTTTTTAAGATGGCTGTGTGCCCTTCTGGATGCAGGAGAAGACCACATTCACATAGAAAGTCTTATCTGTGAAATGTAGAGGTCATTAATCGCATGAAGCCAGCCGAACGCCACAGGAAACATGCCTCCTTGCTGAAACGTGGTCTTGCTTTTGTGCAGACTCACAAAAAACAAAAGACTGTCCCAGTATTTTCTGATATGGAGTTCTTGTGTTTTAAAGATTACATGCAAAGGAATAGGTATCCTGGCACTGGTAAGCACAGCATAGACTTGGAGCTTTTCATTCGCTAGTTATTGCTTGTATTATAAATGCTAAAGTGAAATGACGCAAGTGCCCTTTTTGTTGTCGTATTGTTTGTTTTAGCTTGCATTGGATACAATCCAATGGTACCTTTACGTAGGCTCCTGTATAATTAAGATAGTGTGCACATTCTCTGAAAGGAAATCATTAAGAGCCTCATGTAGAATGCACTGATTTTCGTGTCCATGCCTTTTAAGTGGATATAGCTCACACTCCATTGATTAGCTTCTTGATAGTCCAGGCACACTTCAAAAATTAATCCCATGTTAAGCCTTCAAAGCAGCTTTCAGCTGAAAAAGTTCAAGCTACTTTGTAAGCTATAAGCCACTAGTTACAAGCATGAAAGTCTTATTATTCCTAATTACAAGATGTTCCTTTCTCATAAAAAGAAAAAAAAATCTTTTTTTCCCTCAGAAACACCCTAGAGTTTGGGGGGGGAGGGGGAGGGGAGAGGGGGAGATGTTTGTTTGTTTGTTTTCAAGTAAAACAGAAAAAAACAGCTCTCTAAACTCTCAGAGTAATTGATACTTGCCTTCGTTATACATATTAAGAGAAACAGGGATGATTCTTACTTCTTGAAAAAACCTGTATGTTTAGCAAATGAACAGAGATGGTAAAGGAATGTACAATTTTCCTCTATATTTGCTAGACTGCAATTGCAAACAAAAAGCATAAACTTTTCCATTGCCTACAAATAACAACCTTCCATTGCTATAAACTCTCTACAGCCTCTGCGTGTGTTCCCAGTAGGTGAGGTACAACCTGATAGCAGGCTATCTCTGCTGTGAACCTTCCAGGCTGCTGTGCAGTGTACCCACTCCTCCCTGCCCCAGAAGCTCACCTGCGAGTACTCCTCGGGTGCTTCTGCATTCAAACAGCCCTATCTCTGCTACAGCTCACCATGGAGGACACTCCTCCTCCAGATCTAACAGGGGAGTGAAGAAAACGCTATAAAACTAAACCACACCAATGATACTAGAGAGGGAGAATCTCTGCTCCTGCTGTGCTTACCTGCCTTGATTGTGAGTTCAAGCAGAGGATTGATTGTTCTAATTTTTAAAATTTCTCCAAAGATTTACAGAATCACAGAATCACAGAATATTATGAGTTGGAAGGGACCCACAAGGATCATCTAGTCCAACTCACCATCTAACACCCGTAAAGAGACCGAGAGCACATCGCAGAGCATAACACCAACCTAGATCCCTCACAGTCTAGCAGGCCACTCCGGGAGATTTGACATCTAAAACAGGTTATTTAAGTAAAAACAATTAAATAAAGGGTACAGTTACTGCAGGCATATTTGTAGATGATCAATGTGCAACCGCAAAAAATGGTTATTAAATAGGTCTTTGGTAAATTCTGAAATCTGCAACTGAAGACTAAAGAGTCAGTGTATTAAATCAGGAACTGCTTGACTCAACATGCTTCGGCTAAAATTGTGTCGAGGTAATTACAAAACCTGATTAAACAAGGCTCATTCCCACATGCAACTCCACCTTACTGCCTTGGCAAAGTCTTAAGCTGGCAACACCCTTTTGCTGGTTTTCACAAAGCACATTAGCAATTAATAAAAGCAGAGTGGAGGAGTTCATGTTTATTTCCAACACAGGGATGGTATTTAGGGAATCAGTGCTCTCTGACAAAGGGTGATGGTTCAAAAAACCTACTTTGCATTTGCTCCTGTTTTCTCTCTTAACTCCAAAGGCAGGAGAGTCAGTCCAACACTGAGGATCTGTGCCAGCCACTGCTCCAGAGTCCAAACTACCCTCTTCACCCAATTCTGGCATATGAGAGCTGATTTCCTTAAAAAAGGTCTTACTGATCTCAGTAGTAAAGGCTGATAAGTCAGTCAGAAGAGGAAATAAATTGTTCTAAATACAGATTACTATTGTCACAACATGCAAACTGCAGCTGTTTACAAGTCTTATGTGCATTAATATGTATCCTAATATATGAGTTCTTGAAAAGTCAGTGCTGTAATAGCACTTACGCTGTGAATACATCCATTAGCTGAGCTTACTGCTTGCTGCAAAATTGGATACCGAGATTTCAACAGGGGGCTTCCAGCTAAGCTCCTGTCCACCTTCAAATAGACTGTATGAGGTTTCAAAAACTGTGACTAAGACAATTGGAATAAAGTAGTTAAACACTCAATCCAAACAAGCTTCATCTGTACCATCAAGGACATGCGAACTAATTTCAATTGTATTTCAACCTCTTGCCCACTTTTGGAAAACAGAAAACATTTCTTCCACCCCCATCCTTTGCAAACTTTCCATTAGATCCCTATTTAAATGAAAACAGAAGAATGTGAAACATTTTTTCAAGCCAGTCACAATATTCCAGCCTCAGGAATTTTTCTTCACATGCCGTTATCTCAGTTGTGGTGCAGAATTCAAGTCTTTTTTTACCCTTTGCTATCACATAGCAAATGGATTAGAGGTGGGAGGTGAAAGACAGTATGTCCCTCTGCTAAACATCACAAAAATAAGATATTGCCAAATAATCCTTGCAAAAATATATTAAACAGCTACATTCAACTCTCCTACTCTTCCTTGACTGCACCAATTTTCTGTATGAATTGGATTTTAAGTAATTTAGCCTTTCCAAACAGTTTGCTCTGGAAAGAGCATTCTGCATTGCCCTGAGGGCTGCAAGGACTGTCCCCACCAATTTCCAAGGGACACTATGTCTGCTGGTACTCAAGAAGGATGTTGGGAAGGAATTCTTATCCTTGGGCACAGGAAAACTTTTTTCTTAAACCTAGCGGATCAAAAAGTCAGCTCCGAGCTCTGGGCACATTCCTCACAGGATGATAAGGCAGCTTCAGAGAAAAACCACTGAAGTTGTTCAGATTACACTAATACCTAGAGGTTACAACAAACTCCACTGTGGAGTTGTGGTGTGTTTAAAAAATGGATTCATATGTACTACCTCCCAGCAACAGTCAGGAAAACTTTATTACAAGCCCAAACATCACAAAAACAGTGGACTGCTAAAGGAGTGGCAGTGCTGCTCCTGACTAGAAGTGGCAAGCTGGTGTTCCTGAGTGGGTACAGCATCCTGTTGGTGGTAGTTTTAGAAGATGCAAAGTGTACCAGATAACTTGCTATTGCTTTTCTCTAACAAATATGAATATTAAAGTAATTAAAAAACAAATATAAGTCCTTTCTTCCAGATCTGCTAAATAAATGTAATGAGTCAAATTCCTGCAAATAGGTTTTCTCCTCATAGAGAACGGCATGTATGCTTGCCTTTTCTGACTTTTAAGCTATCTGATGAGTACTACCAACCTGTTAGTTATACAGATTCACAGTATATTTTCTCATAGAGGATTAATCCAAGAGGAAGGAGGAAATTCAGTGAAATCTCTTTAAGAATGGCTCAGCATTCACCCACTCAGACACCGGATATGGGCAGAAATCTGGCATACCTCCCAGGCTTTACATAAATTGCACAAACCAGTGCCCCCATCTAGATTTGCACACGTTATACTCTGGCTCAGGCAGGCATGTGGGCACTGGCAGTAGCTCTGGACCCAGGTGTCAAAAAATCTGGTCTTCTGACCACAAACACTTAAGGCTTTGAGGGGAGAAAGTAACTATCTTTAAATACCTGAAAATTTGTGCCAGAAGGGGAATGATGTTCAAAATCCACCGTTTTATTTCTTTTTATCACAAGACAAAACACTGCCATCAACCAGTATTAACTGAGAAAAAACATTAACTTTGTTTTCTCTGATTAGCTATTCCCATTTTTAAATTGTCATCCTCAGTAATCACCTGCTGAAGCTGTGAAGTCAGATGCACACTCATTAGCAAAAGCGTTTGACTTAGCTCCTTATTCTCCCATGTTAGTAAAAAAAGTGAAAATGCAGAAATAAAATCTTTTAATCTAAAAGTATTGCCCATTTAAGGCATTACGAGGTAGTCCTAGTCACACAGTTTACAATATTAAATAGAAATCAACTGATTAGCATCTTCCTAGTAACCTTGGAGAAGTAAGATAACTTATACCAGTAGATCATGTTTCTTCCCAGGTGGAAGATGCTTTGTGATTCAGGAAGTGGCAGCACAGCTGCTTTTTATCCTGATCTGTGACCTGCCTGGGATATAAAATAGCTGTTGGAGCAACAGGCACAGCTGCGCTATGTCTGAATGCTCTCACCGTGAACTCCAAAGCTATCTGACAGTTATGTAGTTATGTAGAAAAAACACAGAACATGCAAATCTTTGGCACAGGGTAAATCAATCAGTCCACATGCCAGAGAGCAGGTTGGACACGACTCCTGACAGTGTGTGAAAGCATCTGCAGATACTCTGGAATCTCCAACTCCTCCTGCAACACATCTTGGAATTTTGTAAAATAAAGTTTTTTTAGTTTGGTATTTGGAGGCCAAAGGCAAACAGTTGGTATTGTGGGGGTCTTTGTGAAGATTAGCTAGTGGTCACAACCAGGAGTCACTAAATTGCAGCTCTGAGGAAACCTCTACAGCTCTACCTGCCCCTATGAGGACAGACTGAAGAGCTGCCCTGTTAAGGGGGAGAGTTGCACTCATTTTCTTTCACATTTTGTGTAACACAGTCTAAACATTTTCCTTTGGTTAGGTGATAGCACACCAAACACCTATCCCCATATGCTGAAGAGGAACTCTGGAATATTCTCTGTTTTATGCATGGACTTCTTCTCCTAGTAGAACTTTTTGTGGGGGAAAAAAATCCAACAAACAAGCCTGAAGTACATTCATTTTTAAGGTTCAGATTTCTGAGTATTTACAGCTAATTCCCGTGTTTGTAATGGTGGTTGTTCCCTTTTGGGCTCAATATAGGTGATGTACCTCCCAATGATCACAGAGTCCTGCCAGGCAGGCAGACAAACCCCTCATGTTTTATGAAGAAATAGTGAAGTGGCCCATGAGAACAAAACCAGGTTTTTGAGCTTAATCTCCTTTTGATGGATACTCTTATACCTACAGCGTCTGAAAGTCCCTCTGACATGGGCAAATCCCAAAATATCTCCTGCTGAATGCAGCAGCTGCTGGGCACAAGGACAGCATGCTCTGTGGCTGCCCAAACTGAGATAAAATCACCATCAAAATGTGCAAAGGAGAAAGGAAGGAGAGGTAATTTTCCACTACTACTCTGGAAATAGGGTCTTAAGACTGCCAGTGCTAGTGGTACTCCATCAATCACAGATATCATTGTGGGCTCATTTTATAAAAACTGAAATCTTAAAGAACAAGCCAACCCTTCTCACTTTTGGTTGTTTATCCAGATGAACAATTACACGGTAAAATATTGAGTATGGTGTGGTAATGAGGACAGGAACACATACACAGAAAAAGATGACATAGTATCAACAAAGACAAAACTCCAGCCCTTTCTTGCATCCTGAAGGAAAGTGATAGAAGGGGATTTTAATGATTAACTTGGATTAGCTAGCACAGAACCTGAGAAGCTGCCGTATGGAACATATTCCAATATAGTTTATACACTTAATGACCTCGAGCCTTCCAAGAAAAAAAAAATTGTTGTATAAACTGATACCAAAGTGGCCTTGCTTTTCCTTTCCCTAGAGCTACAAATACATAATCTATGCAAGAGCCATTAATGTGCAGTTAATGTGTCCAGTAAAAATTTTAGTGAGAAGTACTGTGGTTACTTGAAATAAGCCTTTGGAGGGAATAAAATTATAGTAGTGGGAGACTTGAAGAAATTTCAGCTATCTTACCCTCCCACTTTAATTTCTTCTCAACAAAGTTCCTGGCTGTGCTTCTGACCAGTGTGAGGGATGCCAGGCATGAAGTACTGTGTTATTCAGCCCTTTAATTATCCAACTCAGCCATCTCTAAAAAAATCAACTAGCGATATCCATGAAAAGAAGTCATAGACATCTTTTTTTATATTTTGTACAGATGAAAGAAGAAATAAGAATCAGAACAAATGGAAGTGACATTACTTTACAGTCTCTAGGAGCTGGTACCAAGTCACTGTTTTTCAGGTTTGTATTTTGTACTGGAGACACAATTTTTGATGCTTTTAGACATACTATTTTTCCTTCTGCAGAGTTATTACAAATAATGGTAGATATTTATATGAAAGCACCAAAACTAACACAAACCTTTTTCCTGTTACTCCAAAAAGCAGTCTGTATGAGCAAACCGAGGCAAGGTTTCCAGAAATGCTTCCGAAAGCTTAAAGATTGTGTCCTGTGATTTTGAGAGAGAGATAGGTTTGAGGAGAAGAGCAAAAGAAAGGAGAGCACCAGTAAAATGATTCTTCAGGCTATGGCCTGGTTTCAGGAGATCTGGTTCCAAATCTTTCATATTACGTATTTCAGTAAAACAAGCAAGGACCTATCACAGGTACAGAAAGAGCAGGTATATAGTCACACATGCAATTTTGGCTAGTAGAGGTACATATTGGATAAAGTGTGTTCAAACTTCAGCTGCTGTGCTCTTAGCTAGTGAATGTGCAGAGATCCATAGGGAACAGTGTCGCTCTGTGCCTTTCAGTCGGTTATAGTGCTAACAAATGCCAGAGCTCATTGTTTCTTCAACTTGTTTTTGCTTACACAAGGACAACATTCCTCACTATTTTTCTCTGCAAAGCAAGTAAGGGCATTTCAGAAAAGAGCAGCTGAAATGGGTGTTTCAGAATATACAAATATCACAATGAAATTGACTCTAAGAAAGGCATGTTAAATACCAAATGCATCCTATGTGAGGCCGATGTTATCCTTTGAATGATTGGATACAGCAAATTCATTGACAGCCTCAATGTCCTGTATTTCTTTCTAAATAATAACAATCTGAGGAAAAGTAAGAATGCAAAATAGCAACAATCCTGAAAAGTTCACACACGTGCACAGGAAGAGACAATAGCAAACAAATCCCAAATAGAATAGCACCGGCCTGGGGTTTGTTTTTTTCATGGAGCTCTTACATCATCATAAACCAAGAGCTTCTCATGGTTCTCTACTCCCTCTCCCTAAGAAAGTGTCTGAATCAGTTCCACATAGACTGGAAGTGAAGAAAATATGGGGGGGGAAAAATCAGGTGTCATTTTTGAGTTTTATTAAATATGAACGCAATTTCTGATGTTTAAATTCTGTCAGATTTGGCTTTTCCCTTTGTTGGGTGGTTTTAACAGCTCTTTGTTTGCACACAGTTGTGCAAGTGGTTTTTTTACAGTTTGTTAATTTAGACTTGAGACTACAGCATATGGTTTCCTTCAGACATAACTAACTTAACAAAGCCCCAAATTTCCTTCTTAAGAAGCTCAAGGCCATTTGTTTAAAGTTTGAAAAGGATCAGGATCATGTAATTCCAAGGATTGTTATGAAATGGGTGAAAAGTTCCCTTTGTATTACCTGGCTTACTTTGCACTTGTATCTCACTGCGGAACCACCACAAAGATCAGCTTGCTGTGTATGTGCTGGCTCTGGCTAGAAACATATTACAGCTGCATATAACATACCTTAGAAGAGTGACTGCATGAAAAGTAGCAACTGAAACATGATGGCTTTTTTTTCTTTAAAGGCAAACCAATCATCAAACAAGTGAACAGCAGGATCTCTTTCCCAGTGTCATAGCTTGGTGCTCTCACAGTTTATGGATGTGTCAAAATTGGAAGAAAATGCAATTTTGCTTATTGTAAGCACAGTAAAGAGAGAAATGCCATGGAGATGACAGTAAAAAAATGGAAGTTTTCTCAGAAGATCAAAATGCAGTCCCTGAAGGGCTTTGCTGTAGCTGAATGTTGAGAACAACTGTATACGTGATGCACAGGAGACTGCAATGAACTGCTAGGGCCAAGTGCCAGCCAGAGAAAGAAAATAACACAGACAGAAGATATATATGCAGGAATAGGAAACACAAGTGTTTAGTTTTAACAAAGAGAAACTTCATACTATGTAACTGGTAGAACAATATTGGTCTTTGAGATGCTTTGATTTAGTAAATTGTTCTTCACTAGGCAAGCTACATTTTTGGGTACTGAGGGCAAGTGTGGGCAGGCACTAAGAGAAGGAGGAACAGGGATGCATTAAGTACCGCTCCCTTGCCTGGGAGAATAACCTCAGCTTGAAGATAGCGAGTGGCAGGGTAAGAACAAGTACTTCTCAGAAGTCTCATAAGCAAAGCATCAAGAGGCATTCACTTCAACTTACTGTTTCCCTTTAATGGCTGTAGGCTGAATGTATGACTTCCATTCGGTCTCTCATGCTATTTTTACCCCCATGTACAGAGATTGTATCTCTTCAACCCAGGTCTTTGGAGTTTTTCCCAGCACTGTAAAGGAGCAGAGAATACTACAATTCTTATATTTACCTACTGTAGTTTCTATTCAAATATGTCTGACTTTCAATAAAGGAGGCTTTTAACCCACAGCAGGTTGCTTAAAAATTACTTTGGTTAAATGGAAAACTAGCAAACACTATTACTAATACAAAGGGCATATCTGTCTCCAGCTATTATGACTAACGGATTGTCAAAAGAACAGAAATCATGAGAATTTAATCTTGTAGTTTACACAAAACATTAAGAACATTTGCTCTTGAAGAGTGAATTTGTGGTTCGACAAGGCGAGGGAGGGAGTTTCAATGGAGTTGTCCAGTAGCTTCTAATTAAAAGAAGAGATACAGCTTATAGACAACTGCAATTACAATGAAGTATTGATAAGGAGAAGGCGTAATATTATTTACAGGCACCAATTCATCACTCAGGAATGCCAAGTTGCAATGTTTATCTCTACCAAATGTCAAGAATGCTCTTCTATTATATCGCAAGTAACTAGGTTATCTTGCAAATCACATTTCCAGGGCTGACTGTATTACAGCCTTAACCCATCTCACAGTTTATTTCAGCAGTAGGATGACAGGCCCAATTATATTGTGCTGACTTGTAGGATGGCTGCTCCATTTGATGGTAGAAGTGGTGTTCAGCTACAGGAATGGAATTTGCAAGCCTGAACTGAGTGCTTTTGTCCTCTGTACACTGAAACCCTTAAACACCTGTGGTTAGCATGCACAACAGCCACATGGAATACTGCAGTAGTAACACAGGGCACAGGACAGGGACTCTGTTTTGTATGAATACTGGGATGAACCTCTGCTTTTCTGGCATGTGGGCAAAATGTACAAGCAGCTTCTTCCTAAGCAACTAGAAACAAAACATCTATGTGCCCCCATAATGGGTTAACCCTGACTGAGTGCCAAGGGCCCAAATGGTCACTCAGTCCCAAACAATATGATGATAGAAGATGTGCAGGTTGGGATAAGGCAGTTTAATACAAGCAAAATAAAACACAGCAAAGCAAAGCAAATGAACTAAGCTCTACTTCCCATCAGTGGTGTCCATCCACATTTGGGAAGCAGGGCTCCTACTCGTGTAACCGGTCTTCAGAAGGCAGGCATTGCAAACAGTGGATGCCCCCACCCCACTTCCTGCTCCCTTCCTTAGCATTTATATCTGAGCTGACACCATATGGTATGGAATATCCCTTTGGTCAGCCTGGGTCAGCTGGCCTGCTTGTGTCCCCTCCCAGAATCTTGCTCTGGATTGGGGAAAGAACCTTGCAGTCCCAGTGCGTGCCTGGCTGTAGTCAAAACACTCATGTGTTATCAACACCCTTCTAAAGCACAGCATTGTGAGGGCTGCTATAGGCTCACACAGATCCAATACAGCCCCCTGATGAAATGGCACACCGTGGCTTCATGGTCTTCACAGAGAAGGGTGAAGGGGTCCCTCTAACAGAAGAGATGCAGAGTTTAAAGGTTTCCTCTCTAGGGATAACACAACCTGCAGTTCTTTTTGCCTGCAAATGGTGCTAAACTCATTTCTCACATCCCACTTTATCCCTAGGCTGTTTAATAAAAATGCTCACTTCTGCAACCTACTGTCCTTTCCAATGACAGTGAGGATGCAAGTTCTGTGCTTTTTGCTGACCTCCTTTTAATCACTGAATCTCACTCATGCTCACACAACACTTCACGAATCCGCCCCACGAGCAGGCTCTGCATGAGGAAGCCCAGGTGACAAATAATCTTATTTATAAATGCAGTGGCTCTAACCAGGCTGAGTGCAACTCCCAGAGCCTACACAGCTTGTCTGGCAAAAGGATGGATACCTATGTTTGTCTGGGTGTGTAAGTGCCAGAGTTCTTGGAGGCTGATCTTAGATACAGATGAGTATGTTGTCCCTTGCACTTTAGATCTCTAGATCCCTTTTGGATCTGGCATGACATGCTGTAACACAGACTATTGTACTAACTCACCAGGTCATTCAGGGTTAAGTTTGCTGAAAGTCAAGCCTTTTTGTCCTAAGGATAGTTTCTGCAGATGACTATGCATCAAAAAAAAAAAAAAACCACACATACTAATCAGTCAGGAAGCCTAGCCTCTCCAAAAGGCATGAAGGGACATGGAGAAGGGGAGATTGGCATGTTTTCCACTAGGCCAAGTAAAGGAGATTGCTAAAGCAGATTGTAAATCTTTTCAAACCAAATGCTTCCAATGGAAACTTCTCTTACCATCAATGATGAAAAGCCAGGTAGCGGCAGAACCCAGAGACATGCCACAAGCCATCAGGCAAACTGAGCCTCTCCTGGTCTCCAGGCATGCAGTCCCTGGGGCACAGACATCCATATGGATCACTCTGGAGCAGTGGCTGTAGGGTCTATGCCATTGTACTGAGTGATGGAGCAGGGCAGCCCAGTGAGAGCCCCCAGCCCAGGGCATCAAGCATCCTGATGACGATGAGATAGGTCTGGGCGAGTAAGAAGAGGGGAAAAAGTTTCTTGCTCAATACATGCAAGCAGACCTTTAGTTCCTTAGCACCAGCTGACAATGAAACTGTTGGGATAGCAGAAAGTACACATTAAGCTGAGAAATGAGCACCTTGAGAAGATATGTTACTCTGTTTCAGCCCTTGGGGCCACTGTAGAGACTAACAGAGAAGTACCTTAAGCAGCAAGTTTGTAGACTGGAAGTGGGAAGCGAGAAGACTGAGATGGAAACAAGCTGCTGGAAATACAAGGAGGCATGAATGACTGACAAAAGTGATGACTGCAATTTAAGAAACACAAATACTACCTCAAAGTGGAAAATAAAAAGCACACCATGTCAAAAAGGTTATCAAACATCCACTGTTCTTTCAATGAAACATTCTTAACTGAAAGGTAATAATTTCTTAGCTTGTTAGTCTTATGAGGTAAAGATTCCAGATTTCCTGGCCCACTTTCTTATGTCAGAAACAGAGTAACAACAATGCAGCGGAATCACTGGTATCAGGGAGCAACCACAGCACTCGGACAACACGAGCAACTAATTATTCACAGTACCTGGCAGCCAGCTTGGAATGGGTTTATTAGTTTATTAAGCCTTTCTTTTTTAACAGCAACCTTCACTTAAATATGTATCATCTTTTCTTGTCATCATGAAAATACAATTTCCTTTCCTGAAGGTATAAAGTCATTCACAGAACAAAAGTATTCCTTTTTCATGCTCAACATATTTAAACATCAGCTGTTGCCTCCTGGTACTGTCCATCCACTAGTGGAACTAAGCTCATTCTACGGCTTTCAGGGGTAACAGTTACCAGAGCATTGACTTCCTAAACCCTGCAGAACAGAGGGATGCCGAGGCTGTAAGCACAACACTGCATTCTCAAAGAAAACTGTCTGTTTCTTGGCAACTGGATAAACAATCTCTCTCAATTAACGTTGTCTAGTCCACATCTGCTGTTAAAACACTAGAGGAAATATCTGAGCCCTTTCAAATCGTTGATAATGAGATAACACAGACAAGAGATTAGATTGTTAATTTGGAAACTTGTTTAATTGATAGTCTGCACATTTTATTTGTACCATTTCTAAAATGCATGATTCACATTTCATTTCCTGTCCCTTCTGTAGCATTTCTTGGTGTGAAGTTAGGAAAAAGAAAGAAGAGAAAATAATTTTTTCCCCCACAATTAATTCAAGGCAGAGTATTTGGACTTCTGTTGAAATATACCTGCCTGTGGTGCGCTCAATAAAAGTCACACACAGCAATACAGTTAGGAAGGACACTTGACAATCTTGTGTTCAAGGCTCCTTCTGGCCAAAGCAATGTGTTTCCTCTTCACAGAGCAATGTGTTTCCTCTTCAGTGACTACAGTGGTTTGGTTTTTTTTATATATATATATATGTATGTATTTTTTGTTTTTCAGAGATAGGGAGTATTACTGTGTTCCTTATGCTTTTTCCTCCCTCACCCTTGTGAAACCCTAACATTTGTGACAGCCTCCTGTCTTACAGCCCGCAGGCAGCTCTCTCCATTTTAAGGTTTAAGTCCCAAAGGTGGTGGAAATTTTGCCTTTTAGGTGGAGTTCAAAAGTTGGGAAATGTCCCTACTGAGCTTGCAAACACATTCCTTTAATTAAAAAGAACTGTCAGAAATGTCTGACAGTAAGAGGATGCACTTTCCTCAGTCTACATAATGGCTCTTTTGTACTGTAAAGTTTCTTTACCTGCTACAATTTTCATATGTTCATTCCATTTTTAAATTCTTGGTGCAAAAAGATGTCACTGTCTGTTTGGGATAAAGTAAATGTAATTCACAATAAAGTAATTACTTAGAAAACAGTATTAAGCAAATAGTGTTTAAAAACCCATACCTTAGGTACAGGAGCTCCAAATTTCCACTAGAAAAGAAACTTTCAGTAAGACTCTATTCTAGGCTCCTCACAGAGCACCACAGACACTATTACTGACCTGGCTTAACCATGAATCTCTTGATATTTTTAGAATGCCATCAAGTAAAGAAGTATTTCCTACTTTAATAATAACTATTGCTTCCTACAGCGTGTCTTTTTGAGGTGAAAGCTAGAGAAAACTTCTATTTCAAATACATAGCTTTTTCCAGGACTCTGTTTAATTAAACCACTTTCTTTTCCTATTGATCAACCTTACATGTTTATATTTTGTTGAATGACAAACAATAGCCCAGGGGAAGTTAAACACTGAAATCTGCAGACACTCTGGAACAATATTTGTTTAACAGCTGCCGAACTCTGGAAGAAACAGCAAAGAGTATTATGTAAGAAAATCCTGTAACCCAAACAGATAATATTCTGGTTAACATCACACTGAGTCTCTACTTGCTTAAAACATCAATTGTTATATGAAAACAATGTTCAGCTGAGGATCCACAGTGCAGAACTATCTGTTCAGTCCAGAAACGTAACAAGCTTATTATGGGAAACGTGTCAAACGCTTTGCTAAGGTCCAAGTACACAACATCCACAGCCTTTTTCTCGTCAACCAGGCGAGTCACCAGGTCATAAAAGGAGATCAGGTTGGTCAGGCATGACCTGCCTCTCCTGAATCCATGCTGACTAGTTCTAATGTCATGGTCATTTTGCAGTTGTTGCATAATAGCACACAGGACTATCTGTTCCATGACTTTGCCC
>WEKX01026974.1:72205-99233 GCA_013390025.1 Pitta sordida | reverse complement strand
GATGATCCTGTGGGTCTCTTCCAACTCAGAATAACCTGTGAACTTGCAATGTTCAATCAATCAAATTCCTGTAAATGTATGATTGCCATTTCTTTAAAAGGAAACAAATATATAATACAACAGATTACTTTCATCTTTGAAAAATACTACTGGAGTGATAGATTGTATACTAGATTGTTCCAGACTTCAGAGCTAAAATTGAATCCATAAAAATGAATCTGGAACCATCAAAGGTTGTAAAATCAGACCTGGACAAACAGTTGACAGAAATAAATGAACTAATTGGACCTATATTTCTTAGCAGAATGTACCAGATTTCATGCCATGATTATTTTATGATGGTAAATGGAACACAAACTGTTATTGTTTAGTCTTGGTAAATAAAAGATAATTCTATGAGCATTGACCCAGAAGAAAATTGACAGTTTGCCAAATAGGTATGTTTTTCCAGTGCTACCAGACATTTTAAACTAAAATCTGAAGATGGCCAGTAAATTAACATAGCTGTATGTGACCTCATAAACTGTATGTTTGTTTGGCTGTTACCAGAGATACTTTAAAAGTGACAGGGAAGAATTATTATTTCAAGAGAGGCCATACAACCTTTATCAAATTAGTAATGCTACTTATTCATTCCAGCTACATGAGATTTCAAATAGTTACCCAGACTACAAATAATTCAATTAAGTCAGTGCAACACTTCAAATCTGGTTATTAAGTCCTGCACAAATTGCTTCAGAGACAGTCTTGTAGGAAATCAGTTATGTAGCAGTACACCTGGTAAAAGTATATATTTTTTTTTTGAATAAAACAGTGTAATGCTCACTTAGTCTTAAGGAGTTTCACTTAAGTACAGCAAATTGGAAAGTTGAGACTCAAGACACTTGATCATAAATGTGGAACCTATGAAGACAAATGCTGGAGAACTCCTTGCTTCTTCTTAAATATTGCACAAAATAGTACCAGTGAGAAAATTCAATTAAACCAAGATTCACTTTTCCATCAGCTTTGTTAGACTTATTGCATATAACGGTTCATCCATTAATTGATTTTACTGAGATTAAACACATCAGTTTTATACTGTTCTGAGATGGCTGTTGTAAGAAAAAGAAAACCAAAGATCTTTTTTCTGGCATATTTTTCTTTCCAGCAGAAACTTCGCTAAGGAGATCTGTTTATTTTAAAATTCCTTGTCTGTCAATATTCATCTCACTCTGGTTTCTTGAAACTTTTTGGCCTGAGCAGAAAAGACAACTTTTCCCGTTTGTGTTGTTCTCAGTGGACACCTTCCATCAGGACACGGTCTACGTCCCCCACATCACATCATCTTCGTGTAGTCACAGATATACACTGTGTAGCCACATGTGGGGCCAGGGAAATGCATGGCTCTGAGCCAGGCTTTGCCAGAATCAGATCACTGACACAAGTGAATATTAAGCATATGGGAGAGCAAGATAGGACAGGGAGGGAGAAAGGAGGCCACTCAGGAGTTTCTCCTGCCATTTTACCTGAGCACTCTTGCAGAAACACCAATGTTTTACTCTAGACAAGAATTTTAAATTTTTTTTTTCTTTTAGCAACAGCTAAGATTCCTTTAACTATGGACCTTGATGCACAGGATGAAGACAGGAAATACAAAACTGATCATTCATGGAGGGTAAGGCCAGAGATAAAGATGCTAAAAGACATACCATGCCAGCTGCCAATATTGAGACTGAGCAAGTAGTTAAAAAACCGCCCACACAGAAGAACGAAGAACGTCTGTTTTATTGACCTTAACGGTCCCTCGTGTTGTCTCTACATTGTAGCACAGGAAATAATGTCAGGCCTAGGACTGCTAATTTCCCATTTGCTTTTAATATTCAAGAATATGGCAATTCTGGCGCTCAAAACACCAAAGCAGCAAGAAACATGAGCTGACACTAGAGGAAATACAGACAACAGGACTAACCAAAAGCATCCCCCTCTTTTTCTTTTTTGAGCCTGTTAATACAGATGGTTATTTAATACATTCTCTTCCTCCAATACGTTAGCTATTTCTAGCCTTTCAGTTCTCTTAATGTTCTTAGTAATGGAATTTGGCCAGCCAATACTTAGCTGTGCTGCACCATATTCTTAATCTTCTGCCATGTTTCCCTTTCAAAGCCTGTTCTTCCCATGGTACCAGCAGGGTCACCTGGAGAGATCTCTGTCTATCCAGAAGCTTGGCAGCACAGGACCCAATTTCCTACAACCACTTAGGAAGCATCCACAAATTTCACAGGAAATCAAATGTCCAGGCTCTATCTATGGCTCTGGGACAATTCTTCTCTCCCAAGACAGCACTGCCACTTTTGAAATGGATACCAAATATTTGTTATTTTCAGATCTTTACTTCTCAGAACCACGGTGCTCTGCTCCTTCACCATAGCTGAGGAGTTGCTACCACAGGTGGGCCACAGCACATGGGATCCAGTACAATGTCCCTCGCAGGCACCTTAGTTTGCAATAGCTCTTACTCTTTGCTTACCTCTGTGGTTTTCCTCCTTTGTGATTCACTGTTTAGACTCAGCTGCAAAAGGCATTAGTGGGAGAGATCCAGATGAAGATTTTAGCTTTGTTTTTGTGCCACTGGAGTTTCCAGTTAAGTTTATTTAGGGTAATAGCATGACCTCTGATGAAGGCAACATCTAAGTCACTGCCATGTCAATGCTACAGGTGCAGAGAAAAGCTAACATTCACCTTCAGTGTGTTATGAAAGGTAATTTGAATGTCTGATACATTTTGGCACAACCACTGTGCACCAGCTAATGCTTTTACACGTAGACGCCTCCAGACAGGGGGATAATTTTACACTGTCTTTGTTATTTTTGTGGGTGATCCACCAAGATTCATGGAATAGGTGATGCACACTGGCTCACAATGGCATTACATGTGGATCCTAGTTTCCACAGCACATTATCCTACTGTCCACACTTGGAAGCAGAGCAGAAAAACCTGTTCCCTGCCCACACAGAGACCTGGTTAGTTTACTCGGGAACATATCTCGGGTGTAAACCAATACATATGCACAGAAAATAATTCAAAGGGACTTAAATCCCTGCATGAGAGAGGGAACATGCCAAGGTAATTAAACAAATTTAACCCATTTTCTTTAGGTTCCTCTGCTTAATGTTACAGATTAGAGACAGCAGTTCCACAGGCGGTCTAAGAAGAACAACTCAGTCCAAGACCTGATTACAATAAGCTTTTTAACTCCAGCTAATTTCTCCAAGTCAGATTTCTTTTCTGAACATTGAAAATCTTCCTAAACTCATACTGTGACAAAAGAAGCAGTAGCTCTGTGAAAAGATAGCTATAGGTACAGTGTGCATGCTTGTCTGTAACATTTCCATTTTAGGCAAATTGACTTAGTGCATCTTGCATGCTGTTATCCTACACCTCAAATTTCTCACACCAGCCTAACACGCTCCTTATTCCACTGGATTATTTTAATGAACCACATGTAGCTCCTATTTATGATAGCGATGAACTTACCTATTTACATAGGAGAAATTTTCCCCCTTTTTCTAGCTTACCATGCTGCCTATGACAAAGTCCGTACAAGGTAGCCCATACCGCTAATGCAAATTCACCACACAACTCCCCCATTCCCATCCCTCCTAAGTACTTCTAGCGGTATATCAAGCTAACTGCAGGTACTGAAGTGTTTGCTTTTCATATGTTCTTCTGTTTCTCGTACTTCTTCAGATATATGAATGAAGTACATATTTAAAGGTTCCTAAATAAATATAAACTCCCATGCTATTACAGGCCATTCTCCACTACGGGCAAAACCCAGCGCAGCCTAGAATCATAGAATGATTTGTGTTGGAAGGGACCCTTAAAGGTCATCTAATCCCATCCTCCTGCAGTGAGCAGGGCCATCTTCAACTAAGTCAGATTGCTCAGCACTCATCCAGCCTGACCTCCCACCTGCACCATTCTTTCACCACCCTCACTGTAAAAATGTCTTCCTCATATCTAGTCTAATTCTACTCTCTTTTAGTTTAAAACCATTACCCCTAGTTCTGTCTCAATTTAGATCACAATTGGAGAGACTCGTTTGTTCACCTCACAATGTATGCCCAAGACCTCAAGGTCATATGACACATAGCAGTGCAAATTAGCTGTGCTAGCACAGCAGTGGCCCTGCTATTTCAGGCTCCTCTCCCAGAAGCAGCGCACGCAGCAGCTCCTTTTGCTGCAGCTCTCAGCTAATGCAGCATTTCTATACGACATTTACATGCCCAAAAATTTCAGTAGCAACACAAAATGAATGCAGAACAGTAATGAGTGCTTTAACAGTTCAAACTTTAGGAGAGAGGGAATGGATACATTTATTCTTAGACTACTGCTGAAGACGGAGTTCACTAGTAAGGGAGAGTACCCATTCAGACAACCCTTTGCCATCTGCCAGCTCTGGCAGGGAAGGGTAGAGCTGAGGGTTTCAGTGTTACTTGGTTACTTTCATTGACAGGAGCTGGGTTTTGCTCAATACCCATTGAGCACATTCCTTAAATTCTTTTCTTCTAAACTTTGTAACTCAGGGTTGGGAGTCACTGCTGGAAGCACAGGGAAGTTAAAAATCACCTTTTTTCAGCTTCCTGTCACCTCAGGGTACTTTACAGAATCACAGAATATTCTGAGTTGGAAGGGACCCACAAGGATCATCGAGTCCAACTCTTAACACTGTCTCCCTGGCGGGAATTGAACCCAGGTCTCCCACACACCAGATGGGGACACTTACCACTGTACTAAAGTGGATTTCATTTGTGATAAACTGGCCCAGGCTTAAAGAAGGAAGCACCTTTTATAGCTCAAATCACAAAACAATTTACAAAATAATGAATTATTGACCTTACCATACTCTCAGCTGGCACTGTTAGGTTGGTAACAGTGTCTGTTACCAGAAGCACAGGTTGTTCCCCTGGTAATAAGAGTCCAGGCATCACGAGGGCCAAGGACTCCTCTAGTGCCCACTGAAAGCTGTGTTTTAAAAATCGACATAGTACCTCTCATCCACTGAAATTAAACAATGGTTTTCCATAACCAAGAACCATAATTTCAATGCTCACCTGCCTACTTAGAAGAACTTACTGTTCTTCTTCCAATTTAAAATTGAAATGTGTGCAGTCAGGACACATCCTTGTCCAGCATTCACATAGTATGAAAATCCAGACCATTAAGGTATTTCATAATCCACATAGCATGATCCACATGAAGGTAGTTTTAAAATTTTTACCCTATATTAAATATTTAACCATAACAGGAATGAAAAATAGTTGAAGTGTTTACTAGCATTTCTTCTCTTCCAGAATGTTCTATTTAGGGCCAGTACTCCAGTATGTGGGGCAACATGCTAATCACTGCTTGTAACTCAGTCCCTGCTCCAGGTGTAACAGGTATATATAACAGGTAGAGTTCAGCCAGCACCTCGGTAACATCCAAAGTCACCAGAAAAAGTCACCCTTCACTGCTTGCAGAAAGCCAGCTCCTGCCTGTAAAGGTGCAAACTTCACAAATACATAACAGAAGCCCCTGACAGGTTGCCCTAAATGCAAACTGAAAAACCACCTATGAAAGAACCAGGGCATCAACCTTTGTGTCAGAGGAGAGACTACAGGGCAAGTCTGAACTCCAGAAGGAATCAGTGCTGAGTTCAGGCCACGAAGCAGATGCAGGATTCCTCCTTGAGTCAGACTTCATCTTCCCAGAGCCCTCCAAGCTGAGGTAACTGTTTAACTTTATGGTTTGTAACATATATTTTCCCCCCTCAATTTTTGCTTCCAATTGTGTATTTTTATAGAACTTCCCTTACTTAAATACTGGCCTTAATTAACCCTGAGGAAACCTGGCCCCTGATTTTCATGTAGCTACTTAGAAAACTGAGTCTATAAAGGAATAAAACCCCAGAAAACTTTATTTTTGCATTCATTTAAATGTGTTCAGTACAAAATTTGAGATGAAAGAGTGAGGGTTTTTCCATGTAAGTTTTTAAACAGAAAGCTACAATAAATTATGAGAGGACTGCTAAAGGTCAGCATGCTATAACCAAATTCCAGCCTGTTAAATTACTGCTATACCACACTTCCAAGAAATTCTGTATTCAACATCTGTTTTCTTTACAGGAGACCACTACGAACAGGCAGGCCAAGTCATAGCCTCATTCTGCACTTACCTCAGGTTTTGAAAGGACAAATCTGTCCCTCTCTAGACATGGGACAAGATTAAAATCTGGCCTTGTTGGACTTGTTCACTACTGTGATGTTTTTAAGTTGCTTTGGAGGCAGACATTACACAAAAATCAGTATTAGTAATGAGAAAAACAGGAAGGTAAGCTGGAGACAGGCCAGCTCTGCTTCTCATCATTTACACTTGCTGCTGTTCGGACTAATTTTTTATCAAGTCAAAGCAGATTTCTCCTTATGACATCGCTGATGAAAAACTTCCTGAAAAAAAAAATCAGTGACTGATAGTCAAACTGGGAATCAGTGTTTGTCCCAACATCCTGCTACTTCTGAAGAGGTCAGTTCCCCAAGAAGTCCATACCCGAACTCATGCACATCTCAAAGATCTCTGCAATTACTTAAAATTATGGAAAGCAACTGTTATTCCATAGCATGTGCTAAAACAAGCATTTCCTCAAACTGCCAGTTTGTTTTTGTGGGAGCAGTGCACAAAATGGGGATGCATCTGGACATTTGAAGGTCAGTACAGTTATAGACACAAATGCAACAGCAAAACCATGTCCTGCTCTGCAGAAGGACAGGCTTCTCTGGGCACAATTTGAAACAACCAGATCCGAAGCATTGCACATTTCCCCCAACAGTGCTGTTGCTTTCACCCTCCTCCTGTCCCTTCTTTCCCTCTATTTTTTGTTCCTTTTCCTAACCCTGACACAAACATAAGGCAAAGACTGAGAGTAAAGCAGATGCTTCTGAAGATGGTGAAAATTTTGAGCATGTTCAGCCTCTATCAAGGTTGTTGTTATGCAAATATTGCCACAAGCAGAGATGAGTTCTCACAATAGAAATCCCAGGACTTGCAGGAAAAAAAGAGCATAAGTATGCCTGGAACAAGAAATTGTTCACAAATTTGAGGGCGGCACCCTGCCTGCAGCTTACTGTACCTCCAGACCTAAAGTCGCAGTGTCCATCACAGGAGCCTAGTCACAGGGGTGTGGGGACATTGACTCAATTGTATCCACTATCTGTTTTAAAGACTGGTCAAGTTATAATGCAATAAAGAAAAATTTAAGAGAACCATCTAAACAGATCATCATTATCATCAAGGCACAAGACTATTATTAATTTAACAGTTTTGAAAGGATCTATGATCACATTGCTTGTTCCCCATATTCTTTCCATGTGAACATCACGTTGCTACAACACAGACAATTTTAAAATTGGAGTTATACCTGGAGTTAATATAGGGAGAAGTTTAGCTTATCATAGGATCTCTCTTATTGCTTGCATTGCCTTTAAATTATTTGTGACCTTTAAAAAAATTTCTATTACTCAGTTGATTCACATGAAGGATATTTACTTACCTGTCAAAATGACTATAGCATTTATAACTAAAAATATTTTTATAATAAATCTTGAGCTATGCAGAACTATTGACATTTTGAATGCACATCATGGATCCTGAAGTGTTTTCAGGTAAAAAAAGGTAAAGAATAATTGAGATGACATAGAATAAGGGGGAACAGGTGGACTGTAAAACAACTGGTAGGGCTTCATTTGACAGATGAGGGTGAGGATACAAAGCAGAAGTCAGGAAAGAGCAGGGAGGAGGAAGGAAGAAGAAAGGTTATGATACGGTGCTTCAAAGATCAGTGATATAAAAGGTTACCCACAACTGCACATGCCCACCAGGATGGAGGTTTATTTTTCAGTGACAAGGATTATCCAAAGTTAGTAGAGCAGATACTCTACTGATGAAAAACTTCCTGACAGCTACAACTGCCCTATTTCATTAAGTAGCTGCTGAATTAGATTTTTCTACCCAAGAGTGACCACAGTTTCCACACGGCACTCAGTATACTGGATGTAAAGCAGCCTTCCCAAGGGCCTCACACTTCCTCTTAAATTTGCATTGTTTCTTATGAGTCTTTGCTTTGTTTCTCCCTGCAATGGAAAAGTGAGTTAAACCACCCTCTCCTTCATAAGACTAATATTTTCAAGAAACTTTTTTTTAAAGTGATACCATTTCACTGCTTCTTCCAGGCAAAAAGACAAGTGAGTTCTGGCATTAAATGCAAGTACCACGATGGATTCCCCCCCATAGCTGGTCTTTTACCTAAATGGTAAAGTTGCATTATCTAAATGATGCATTGCAGTAACATTTTGGAGCATTGAGGCAAACTAAATACATTAGCTTTAGATTTTAAAAGGTGTGTACAAGACTGAGTGGGACAGCAGTGTACAGAAACAAGGACTTTCAGAAGCAAACAAGCATGAGGGCCTCAGGGACAGGACAATCTCTCTCATTCTCTGGCAGGTTCTCTATCCAAATCCTGGGTCAGCATTAAGAGTGATTGACATTGCACAGACAATATAAACTCATTCTGAAAAGAGTATTGGTGTTTTTAGATTGTTTGCTAACACATGTTTGTAGTATCAATAACAAAGCTTTGATGAGCAGAAAGCTTGACCCCATCCTTCACCCACTTTGAGGCAGAGCTGGAGCAGGTTGGGAAGGCAGGATGCAGAAGTACACTGTTAGACCTGTTGTTTGGAGAAAGGTAAGTGTAATGCTACTGAAAGGACCTCACTTCTTTCATGTTATGGTAGAGAAGTTCAAATCACGACCTTTGAAGCGAGATCCATCTGGAGACTTGTTATTTTCACACAGATGAAACAATTACAAGGAATAACCTTTTCCTTTATCCCTCAAGGAAGTTTCAAGCTTAGTTACCAACATCAGTTAGTATTTCTATGGCAACAGACAGATATAAACACAGGATTATAACCTTCAACAAAGGATCAAGAAAAGGAAGAAATCAGACTTCAAGAGAATTATCTGGAAGAGCCGTAGTAAAAAGGTGGAAAGTTACTAATTATCTTTAAAATCATGCTGCTTCTTTCTCCCAACAGGACTTCTATGAATATAGTATCTTTTTTATTAAAATCTGAATTCAAAGAGGGAAAAAGACACAGGGTTGTACATGTTTTTTTGTTGCAGCCATAATGGAGTCCAATAGCTGGGATCGCTGATGCTTAGGACAGAGCATGACGGAGTGCCTTGTCTGGGAGGCTTACAGCTCACAAAATTAACTCTATGCTAGAAATCACATACTTTTATGCTGCAAATTCTGCTATACAGATGGACTCTCAAATACATACATGTAAATTTAGAATTCTCACATACACTTTTGCACACTAAATGGAGATGGGCAGGTAATTCTAGTGTTGTCATACCAAAGCTGATGCTTAAGGGAAGGCACAGATGATACCTTTTGAAATTCACTTTGCTGTGAGTCAAATCACCATTCCCATTCGCCTATGAAGGCATTTGCACCACTCACAAACACGGTCACTATTAACACAACAGCAGCAAATCCTTCGCTGCTTGTCCAGCATAAATAACTGCACAACGCATCACAGTGTCGAGCTGAGTTCTATATAAGAAGTAGGTGTTTCCTCTCCTGTTTTTCTCTTCCATTTTTACCACCAGGATCTGCAAGACCTATTGGCAGGGGGAGCCAAGGGAGCAGGTGCCCCAGGGCCCAATCTTTGTTGCGGCCTGGCTGGGGAACACATGAGGGTCTGAGTTGCCACTCAGGTGAATTACTTTGGAGGGAGGGACGGAGGGAGGCAGACAGGCAGGCAGGAAGGCAGGCCAGCCTTCACAGAGACTAGCAATGGGTCTGAAGAACTGGCGTGTTAGCAAAGGGATCAGAGAAGAGACAAGTGCATGGGAAGCTCCCAGTAAGTAAAACACAAACCAGGTCATAAAGAAGACTTTGAGCACTCATAGCTAATGCAGGGCATGCCAAGAGAGTGAGGGTCGTCCATCCTGACCAACAAGTAATGAGGTCAGAAGGCCCCTTCATTTGTAGAGGTAGAAGGCAGGAGATGTCCAACCCACTAAAGAGCAATGCTGCAGGCAGAGGGCTGACAAGCCACTGGACAGTTTGTCAGGAAGCCAATAAAAATGATAGCAATGAAATAATTGGATAATGTTGCCTAGCATTAGAGGTGAAAGAAAAAAACATTAAGCATCTCCTGAAGTTTAAAGTAACTATTTATTCTCAAAGCCGGGGAGGATTGAGAGAAGCACATTGTGGAGACAGGCCTAAAGGCAGGAATTTCTCTGCATCCTTCAGCACCTTGGCCAAAAGGGATGCTGTGCCTCATTATTCACTGGTAATATCCCAGGCCCTGAAGCACCTTTTGGCTTTTAAAAAGCCGCAGTGAAATTTCTCATTTTGCTATCCAGGCACAAAAACTGTGTTTTAGGAGTTAGGTGCAAAAGCCCTGCACAATCTCACCCATAAGTCAATTCTATGTAGGCAGGAAGATGCAGTGACACCAAACAGAGCCAAGCAGCACAGACCGACAGAGTACAGAGTCATCACTCAGCAACAAGAATCCCGTGTGACTGGAGTTACTCTCATCACTTCTAAAATTAAAAAATTAATCCTTCTTTGCACATAAATAATTCACTTGGTTTACTGTACAATTGTCAGTAATCTACAGTGCTCACATGCTTTCTCTATCAAAACAATTCCAGTTGGCTCTAAGGAGGGACATAAGCAAGGATGACAGTTTTCAAATCACTTTCCAAAGATGTGGAAGCTGTCATAATATTTAACTTTTCCTCTACTCTCTCACCGACATGCACCCCTCCCCACCCCACCCTGCCGCTGGTTCCCACACCTCAGATATGAAAGCAGATAAGGAGGTCCCCTGCTTGCTGCTTCCTGATGGTGAGTCATGGCTCTGAGTCAGCCTTTGTGTTCCAGGGAACCTGGAAGGCTTTGAAACCCGCTGTTGATTTTGGCAAAACTACCTTTCTTGCTTTGAGGGTGAAACGATTTACACACATCATTTATGGTCTGAAAATAGCTGTTGAACTGCAAACAGCAAAAAATGGCCAAATATTTTCTTGTCCTTGCACTGTAGAAGTAGGACCTCCCTGTCCTAGGGCACAGCTGCACTAAAGTGAGCTGCAAAATACTGGCTTAAACCCTGGGGATTCGAGGAGAATGTAGTCACAGCTCCTATTTTATGCGTAGAAGGTACCATTATCCACGACTCTGGATACAGCCACCTCTAGAGCAACTGGTCACCTCTCAGTGATGACCTAGAAAGGTGCTGTCAGCTGCTGGATAACAATCTGCTTCCTGTAGTCAGGTGAACTGAAGTAGAATAGTGCCAATTCTAGCCCTGATATTAGTAAGCCAGGCTCTCTCCTCTGTTTTCCCCGGTGCATCCTTCTAGCAGAGACAGGCCACTCTTTAGCAGCTCATATTAAGGAGCTTTGCACCAGGAGATTCAGACACAAGTGTCTTTTCATAAGCAAGGGTTTGCCACATCTTAGTTGAGACATGCCAGTAATGACAGAAACTTGCAAATACACTTCTTAAGAATCTCTGTGTAACTCTGCCTAGCCCTTCTCTGTCTCCACAGATCAGCACTAGGTAGTTACATAGGAAAAGAATCCCTTCATTCTTGGCAGAGAACAGCTGCCATATTTTTATTAACGTGTTTGAACATTACATCAGCTGCTCATCTCGGACTTTCATCTGCATCATGCACTTCTGTGCCTGCCTTTGTATCTGTTTTACAAAACCTTTAATTAAATTAATTACACTTTAGCATATATAAATATATATTAATTTCTTTTTGCAATCATTTTTTTTATCGCTTATTGTAATTCCAAACTACATTCCTTCCCTTCATGCCTGTTTGGTAAACACCTTTGCTTAGGCCAGATTCATTAGCATTTTAATTATTTTCTCACTCCAGGACTTCTCTGCTATTGCTTCTTCCCACAGTATGGCAAATTAGGCCATTTCTAGATTAAACCCTAAATTCACTAATAAGTCCTCAAGCATAAGTATGTTTATGATTTTAAAATTTTGCTACTTTTTAAAAATGGCTACAGACTTTAAAAGCTAAAGTGAAATGTTTCAGCTAATTAGAGATATCTTTTTCCCCTCCCCCACGTATTGATCAGCCAATCCAAGTATAAACCAAACCAAATCAAACAGTTTGCATCACTATACACATAAACAACTCCAACAATTTACCACACGTCAGATCCAGAAAATTCAGGTACATGTTTCTGAGTCTGCATTGGTCAAGAAAAATTTATCTTTCCTCTTTAATTCATGTTTAGACCTCACTGATAAAGCTGTTAAATGATTATTCTTTCCTTATATCACTACATGCATACACCTTTGCTAAGCAGTACTTTAGAAAAGAAATGAACACCAGTGCTCATCCCATAAAAAAATAATCACAAGCATCCTTAGCATGATCAGTTTCATTCAATAATTTTGCACTCAATGCTTATTCAGGGTAAAGCATGTGTTGGAACCTTTAGATAAAAGTACATTTGCAATACTTTTAGGTTTTATTTTCATTGACAAATTGACGTGTTTCACCATGGGGAGAAAAAGATGTGTGTTGAACTTCTGGCTCTTCTATAATAGTAAATCAGGTAAATTCAAGGCTACTGAAGGGATAAAGGTCAGACCTACTGATAGGAGGCTAAAAGCTTCCAATGGTCTTCTCTTTGGATTTAATAAAGTCTATATGCAGTATTCTTCTCAGGTAGGGTAGACACAACAACAGTTCACACCTTGAGCTAATTAGAAATAGCTCCATTAAAACACTTCACTTAGAGTGTAAGGTGCTATTTTAGCTGAATTCACTTCGAACCACGGACAGGCCATTTGCATTAATCAAAATCAGCTACTGATGGTCATTTTACAAGCAACATTAAAATACGCACATTAGACAACTGCCTTTCCCAGGCAAAGAAGTTTTGATCTGTCTGACTTGTTTCTTATCCAGGAGGACAATTTTCTTAGCACAAACCTCTCCTACATGCCTTTAAAATGCACCTGTTTTCCTCCCTGCCAGTATCGTGTGAGCGCTGTGAACATTGCACCACCCTTGTACCCTCTCATGATATCGGCACCCACCTCAGACTGGTCTATCTGAACCCCCTGAGGATAAACAAACAAAGCAGGATCTGCTATTACAGGTCTGGGACTGTAATCACTTCCAAATGTGATTGCAAGCAGAAGTCCTGTTCTGCAGCGTCTTTCCAAATTGTCTCTAAAGTACTTCAATAATTCCCCACAGGAAACTCATGCAGAGCAGCAAACACCACATAAGGCAATTCCTTGAGGTCCTCATAGCCATACATAGACTGAAATAGGATGCAAAAGCAACACAGAGCTACACAGAACCAGCATTACTTCCCATAAGTAACAAGATCTTTCCAGTTAGGCCTAGTACTATATCCAATCCTGCTTTCCTAATCCTCTATGCAAGTTGCAAAAGTCTGCTTGAGACTCAGCGCATCTGATTTCACATGAGCACCTGTAAATGTAGGGCACTGATACTGTGTATCTGTCCTACTTTAGCAGTTTCAAGTAACTCTGTAAAGCTTATTTGGAGCCTAACCTTTCATTATACAAACAAGATAAAACCAAACTCAGCAGGCTACTGGTGCTTCTACTTCTGAAAATAACCCACCATGAACTAGTATGTAGTCCAATTTATTATCATCATATAAATCCAGATTTTTTTGTCTGAAGATGGTGTTTACTTCATATATTTCACAGGATTGTCATGTTAACTAGGATCTCTTCCAAGCTGACAAAACATCTGTGTCAAGAGACTTCCCAAGAGCCAATGAGCAACATTTAATATCCTAGCATACTACTGATGTGTAACTAGCACCCATAAAGTTCTTGTATCTTTTGCACCAAAACATCAGAAATCTCTTTTGGCCAGAGTCCACAAGCTATGGGTGTCATCAAAGCATAGCAATTATCACCATTAGGATCTGGCACAGATTCTTAATTTTCTGTGGGAATTCCTAACAACTCTCCCCCAGTTCTTCTGCTGTGGTATGCATGTTTCATACCTTTAAAAAAAAATCAAAATTTGAGCAGAAATAAGACCTACACCCTATATATTTGTTCATATTTTCTCCTCTATTATTTGAGGTATTCTATTTTTTACAAACAATAGAAATGCTTACAAATATTTTTTGCAAGCCAATTATGATAAAAATAACTCCTTTCACAATTCACATTGAAGGGCATCAGGATTCTTTCTTCTCTTTCCAAACAAACAGGCATGTATTTGAGCAGGTCTTGCTGCCCCCTCTAGACATTGATACAGAGGGATATAACAGAGCTGAAGGAATAAGCTTGCTGATTTGTATGCACACAGCAAAAATGAAAAGTAGGTTGTTTGATGTTGTGAATTGAATTGATCCAGGCATTCCTTTCCAACACTATTATTTATGACAAGCAGTACATATTATTGACCAGTGAACATACAATAATAACATAATTAGCTTTCACTTAAACAATTACCTCCTTGTCATTTCTGATCCAAGTTCAGGAAGTGGCAAAGACTCAGGAGAGTAAAGGGTTGCAATTAACAGGCACAGCTCACTGCTAGAGCTGCATTAACCCTCTATAGGTACATTTTCAGATGCAACAAGCAGTCAGATGCAGCCCACAGCAGTACCCAGAGGAAGACTACGTTTCTACATTCATTAACATTTGTGAAGTTACTCATTAAATCCTGACTGAGTTCTGTGGTGTGAACCAGTCTCATGCTTCAGCAAACAGATGATCCATCAGCTCCTGTTCACTGGGATGATAACACCATACAGAAAGCAAGCCCCACATTTTATATGCAACAGAGAAGCTCCTTCCTCACCTTGCCCACTCCAATTTTGCACTGGAGAAGTGCCACCATCCAGCCTCCTCTCAGGCAAAATCTCCAGTAACTGGCATTGGGCAGGTCAATTCACTTCCAAGGTCAATAAATCCTGCTAAGTCACTTATTAACAATTTTGCTAGCATCTTCTGAGTATGATTCTAAGTGAAATGTATTACCAGGAAGCTGCTCTGCCTTTCTCTCAAAGAAGAGAAGGCACATCCTTAATTGGTATAGTCATCTCATTCACATCTCAACTTATTCAATCTTGATACTTGATATTAGGTTCATATAACCTATTTCAAACAGTGAACAGATTAATTGTTCTGAGAAAATAATTGTTTGGTACTGACTCAAGAGAAGAATTAGTAATATCCGGTAAATAAAAAAAGCCATCCTAGGCCATGGCATACCTTTTGTTTGCAGGCATTTTGTCATGAGGCTGAGGGTTGGAAACCAAAGAGTTTGGCAAAAAATTTTATGCCTTTACCACAGAAGAGATGACTGGAAAGAGTCTTTGCAGCTCCTTGTTCAGCAGTGAGAGCACTCATCCATCACATGGGGAAATTTAGAGTCAAAAAAAATTCTTCCATATTCAGAGAGGACACTTTGTACCACCAGGGAGAACACGCTGCAAAAACATACCTGGAGGCACATTCCCTCAGTCTCCTCCATGGATGTTTTCATCCATCAGCCAAGGACCCAGGTTACTGAGCAGGTTGCACAAAGGGGGTTCCTAATCCCACGTGAATCAGATCACCACAACCTTGTCAATTCTTTGCATCTTTTGAAACATCAAAAAAAGTCCTCCCAGATCCTTTTCGAAATCCCTGTTTCCCCATTTAGAATCACTTATTCAGAAGAGTACACTAGTGGCATGTCTTTGGAAACCCAGAGCTTGAAATTATGAGTGAATTAAGAATTACTGCTTCTGACTTCCCCCTTTTCTACTGTAGAGACAAACTCCTCATTGTTTTAATTTAGACCAACTGTGTTTTGCCTCTTATCTCTGCTCAACAAAAAAGTTCTATAATGTTTCAGGAAATGGGTTCAAATGAAAACAATCATCTTTTTCACAGGACTAAATGCTTAAAAGAGATTTTGGTTTGCCCATTCTGCTACATTATGTTTATTCAGGACAGACATGGCATAGCCAGTAAAAGGTAAAAAAAATCCTAAAATGTAATATCAAAGACCAGCCTAGGGTTAAAAATTATTTTCACATCTAAATTTCCTACAGCTTTATAAAACAAAACAAGTGTCACTTAGGAAAGTAGCAATTTTCGTTATAGAGCCAGTCTTCTGGCTTCTGTGGAGATGTTCACAAATTCATCTTTTGGCAACAAAAGTATTATTTCATAGGCGTATTACATACAATGTTAAGAAAACAAGTAAACTAAAAAGAGTGCTGATATGCATGACACAAATAGATCCTACTGCAGGGAAGATCCCTGTTTTCAGGAGGTATGACTAAGAGGCAAGATAGACGAAAAGGCAGCTAAAGGTAGCACAATGAGAGCATTCCATACCATTTTTTTGAAATCAATGTTATCAGTTTTCCATGAATCACCAACTGCACTTTAAATAGCAGGGCCTGTATTCTTTAAGAAACTATAAATATACCCAGTTTATTTGGCTGTTCTGGAAAAAGCTGTAAAAAGGATGACTTCTGTTCTTAAAAGGATGAAGAGTTGTCACAGGACTGCAACAACACATTTTTCTTTTTTGAGATGCAAATGGCAAAATACTGCTGTACACTGTCACATCCCTTTCTGATGGACAAGAGCTTTATCCGTCCATTTGACAGTAATACTCCTGAATTTTTTTGACTGGACTTTTTTCCTTCTGATTACTCCATCAATAGGTGTGACAATACATCACTGGTTATATTGGTTTGTGTCTTACAACACTTGGCTACTTCCCAAGATCAATATGATCACCAATATAACCAAATATTATTGGAAGTTTATATGGGCATAAATCCATTTCATTTTGTGGAACTACAAATCCTTTAGCTGTTTTTTTAACAAACATCAGTTTTCTTGTACATAGAGCTACACTTAGATTTTTCCTCAAGCAAAAAAAAGAAGTCAATCAACTTGGGCACTGTATTACACAGGAAGACCAAGCCAGTGATCAATCCCTTCCTACACACTTTCTCACAGGGAGGAAGAATGTGGAAAGTCAAACTACAGAGCAACAAACACTCAGAGGAGCTGCTGAGGAGCAGAATTCTGTCTCATTCACCAGGACCACTCACTTCCTTTCAGACTTCAAAGAAAATTTAAAAAATTAAGCTTTGATCTTCACTAAGATGCCTTTCCCTTGCAGTGTGATAAACCTGAAATCCACACATCAACCTCATTTTATTCGAAGTTATCCAAGGACTAATTTGGACTAACATTTCTTTATCAAACATTTAATCAGAAACCAAATGATTCTGTGCAGTAAAGGAACCTGTGCATTCCAATCCTGATAACATGAAAAATTAAGCACAGGGGAAAATAGACATGTGGTTACATTTCTAGTGGTATTCAAGGTCTGCTGATGTATTTGTCTATTTTCTAAGCACTGTGAAGTGACCCTTAAAATATTTCCCTAGTCCACCTGGTATATACATACATAGCAAATCAATAATACCACTGCACTACAATTGTTTGATTCAGGTCAGATATTCAAAAACCTGGAGGATACTTTGAACGGTGATGAAAGAATGTGTACTGGTCTGTCCCCGATGTGCTTTATAGGAGGCAGGCACTGGAATCTAGGTGGAAATAAATAAGGAATTACAAGAAAACCCTGCTGAATCGTACATGTTTTTCTTCCATGGATCAATACAACTTCCAAGAAATCACAGGTTTTGAAGAAAAAGCAACACACTCTGTGCATACCTCTGAAAAGTCAGGTGGTAGTGATATAATACACATACCAGAAGGGCTCAAAGAAAATACTGTTACATTTCCTTTTAGATTACTTTCTAGGGGAAAATAAGTTATCAAGTATTTTAGAGCTATGTTCTGTATCAAACTCTACCTATTTAGGATTATATTAAGTCTGAAGCTTTTTGAAGAGTGGATGTATTCCTAATAAGAGTGGTAACTTGATGGTTTAACTGCTTTCTGTTGGCAGCCTATGAGGATTAAGGTGGACTTCCTGAGCACAGACCAAAAACTAACACTTTCAGGCTGCAGCTATCACTGTTCCAAGAAACAAAGCACACTGATATCTTTCCTTCCCCCTGTGGCTATTGGAAAGTTGCGGGATTTCTGCATTAGTCAGCACAAGTGGAACTTGTTTTTCTCATTAATTGCACCAGCAGCGTATATAATAAACAGCCATCTCAGAGGAAAGAGGAGTGAGAAGGGATAATACAAATGGAGAGTCCAGTCTAATGAGTAAAATGGCTCTATTTTAGCCTGTTCATTTTCTTATTAATATTTGTGAAGAGGAGTAGGTCTTAGTATGCATGCTGTCACTAACAGACTGGTGGGCTCCAATATTTCCACGGCACATTATTTAGTCCTAAGTGTGTGTTTCTGCACCAGAACTCTGCGATGTCAGTGTCAAATCTGAGGCTCTTAATCAAGCACAGTCTTTGAGGGGGAGTTTTCAAGCTTAAGACGAGGACACAAATTCTGTCCAGAGAGCTGCTTGGGTAGGGATATGTACTCATGGTCACTAAAGAGAAACATCCAAATATAGACCCAAAGAAAAGGGAAACACCACCTTTCCAATAACCTGATTCATCAGGAATATAGTTTTCCCTTTTCAGAAAAGACAACATTTAGAGCCTGAAACATCTTAGAAATTAAATGAACTGAAATACCCTTCTCCCTTTGTTTTTTATTTTCTTCCCTTCCTTCAGCTGCCCTACTAGGCAGAGAAAGCTGCTGGAAATGTTAAGTTTTGCATATAGGTATACTTTTATAAGCAGTGATTTAAAATCCAGACTTGCAAGGGAAATTTACTTTCTCTGAAATGAAAACTTTTAAAAGAAATCTCAATGGGAAATAAACACTCTCCTGGGAATGACAGAGACTGCTTACACCTGAGAGCCAACCACCAAACACATACTGTTGCTTGAGTTACGGTGAAGTCTGCTAAGTGAGATCTCCAAATTAATTCAAGTATAGTAGACATCCAAATTCTAATACAATGCAAGTGTGCTTTGGCTGTTTCAAAACCCACAGCATAAGCATACAATTCAAGGCCCAAAGTAAATTGCAAGCTTCATACCCATAAGTAAAGGGCATTCACTTAAGAAACCAAATTATGAAACTCTTCTCTAACTTACATTTTCTTTCCAAAGCATTAAAGAGGTTTAATTTTTCTTCTAGAGAAGTTTATGGTCAGTACAAAACCACAAAACCATCAAAGCCAGGTAGCAACACTTTATAGCACCACCTAAGAAAGGAGCAGAAGCCCTTAGCAGTGCTTAAATAGGGCCCCAGACTGGAGGAGGGGGGGTGCGGGGGTTACAGGTGGGGCTGATGAAGGTTGTTAAGGTGGAGCAAGGGCTCTGGTAGAATTGCACTCTGACCTTAGAATATTACACTACTAGGCTCCGTTTTTTTAGGGCATTTTCTTTGCTAATGTAGATATGGGGTGCTGCTCTCTGTACCATGGCACAAAGAGGGAAACTTTCAGATGGGCTAGAATGTTTTAGAAGCATGAATTTCAGTACTTGCCAGTGACAGTTGCACTGTTAAACATATCCTTTAGACACATTTGGAAATCCCATCCAGACTGGAAAAGATTTCTAGGAAGGAGAATGCGAGGAAGGACCCTGAAACCCCTCTATCCTTTCTTGAGAATACCCAAATCCAAGTTAAATAGCTTGAAGCAAGCCAAGCGCATACCAATGGGACACACATCAGTATGATAATGTGTGTCCCATTGGACATAGCAGCACAATACTGCTGTGGCAGTATTTCTTTCTGCCACAGCAGCCAGAAAGAATGATAATGAATTGGCAGCGGGATTGTGAGGGAGTAATTTTAAGCAGGGAGGAAGAAACCTTGTCCTATGGGAAGTGTTTGTCTGTGCACTACTGAACAGTCTTGTGCTCTGCTTGCTGTTGTCTCTCATCTGCCGTTCATCTGTGGCAGCCACTGGCTTTGATGAGTGCATACTTGACACAGAGTGGAATCTGTGTGACCTGTGGAGTCCTTGGGCTGCCTCATGCAATGTGTGGCATTTCTTTGCCATAATGTCCTTTCAACTGCTAAAATAAGCTATGCTCTCTGTTTTAAAAACTGTCCCTCTGTCACTGTGCTATTAAAATAATATCAATGTTCCTTCAGTGGTTAAATTTGCTGTCAATTACATATCAAAACGTGAATGAAACAAAGAACAAATTGCCTAACTTCATCAGTGTTGTTTTTCTCTTCTTCCCCCAGATAATGATACCTTAAAATAGAATGCCTTATTAACCACAGACCTGAAGGTTAATAAGTACATCAACAAAACAAATGTAGTAAATTAAAACAATGCATTAACATTCATTAGTATTTCACTGTTGATTCCCAAACATGCTGCTATTGCTGTTGTGCTATTATCAGGCAATAATTGTTATGTCAAAAGATAGGACCCATATGGTTTCATGAGTTCCTCTGGGAGCTTCTGCTGTATGGAAGTCAATCAAAAATATGATTCTATAAGGAAAGATGTGGACACAAGAGAGCTCCTGTTAGTATATGCAACCCATATGAGAGGCTTGAGTGACTGTTTTAAATAAAAGTTTTTAAATCTAAGGAAAAAAAAGATATAATTAGGAAACCAACAGTAAAATCACTAGGTTTTTCCACACTATGTAAAGCTCAAATGTCAGATTTTTGAAGACTGAATTCTGTTATCCCGCAATAGAAAATGTCCTCTAACATGTCAAACTTCAATCTAACAAATTCAAACTTTATACATATTTTCCTACCCATGGTAACTGAGGATGCAGATGCAGAAGAGCTAAACCAGGCTGTTTTGAGCGGCATTTAACTTCTGAAATATTCACAATCTTTAGGTGAGACCTGAATAAATAAAAGGTGGCTAATGTAATGCACTGAGCATCCCAGCTGAAGTTGTCTGCCATCCAATCTTAAATCTTGTCTTACCACTCCAGTCCTTATGGTAGACATTTAATCCACATAATTAACTTCTAACATGTCATAACGTACAAGATGAAAAAATCTCTTGGCTGCTTCCTCTCCTTCCCCTGCCCTTGTCCTTACCCATCTCCTGACCAACCTGATGGCAGGAGCCAGGATAAACTGCAGTGTCTGTGCCCAGGCCTTGGGTTTCAGTGCTATCTGATGTCCACCTGGGCCCAGCATACTCCAAAAGTGCTTTTGTGGATTGTTCCCTGCACAGTGCTGCAGCACCTGGCCATGAGCAACTCCATCTTTACAGTGGTCATTTGCCTCATGCTCTTTGCAGCCTCACCATTTTCTTTTCCCATAGCTTTGCCTCTTCATCTTTTCTCCTACAGCTTTTCCCTCCTCCCAGGAGGGGAACCAAGTTGTGGCTGGCTTGTTCTGACTCTCTGTGCCTCCATCTGAGCTGCAGCCTATGCAGATTCCAACGGCGACCGCAATGTTACCTCTGGCTGACGTGACAGGCTGACGTGTCATGAACACCAAGGGCTTGTTCATGTTGCTGTTCACAGAATCACAGAATCAGTTAGGTTGGAAAAGACCTCTGAGATTATCAAGTCCAAACTTTGACCTAGCACCACCTTGTCTACTAAACCAATGTCATATGTGTCATATCCACTCTCTTCTTAAAAATCTACAGGGACAGTGACTCCACTACCTTCCTGGGCAGCACATTGCAGTGCCCAATCACTCTCTCTGTAAAGAGTTTCCTCCTGATGTCTAACCTGAACTTCTAGCACAGCTTAAGTCGGTGCCTGTAGGGGTAGATGTATTTGTAAGACTTATTTTGGGGAGTTTAAGACTCATATTCACTCAAGGGGAGTTTTCCCACAAGAGAGATGGTGCCATCCTTCCCAGGAATGTGTTTGTGTTTTTCTCTCCTCCTGCATTCCACAGGTATTGGCTCTCTGCCATGGGAAGAAGATAAGGTTGCAAACATTTTGGAAAGCCTCTGCAGTAGGTGGAGAGAGGCAGGAGAAACAATAAAAGCCTTGAGTAGAACAGAGGTGTGTCTTTCCCCCAAGGCCCAGTGTTAATAACAATGTTGGATATAATGTTCTTTTTAGTGTTCTCATCTTCAGAAATAATTTTTCCTAAATACTTCCACTCCTTGCTATTTTGGGAGATAATTGCATTATCTTTCTTTCACAGTGCCCTCTTGTCCTACTGTTGGTTGCCTGGGAGTAAAGACTAATAGCTACCTCACTACAGCCTACTTTAATGTAGTTGTACAGAGCAATAAGGTCTCCCCTGAGCCTCCTCTTCTCCAGGCTAAACAACCCCAGCTCCTTCAGCCACTCCTCACAGGACTTGTGCTCCAGTCTCTTCACCATCCTCAATGCTGCTCTGTGGACATGCTCTGGCACCTCAAATATCCTTCCTAAACTGAGTGGCCCAGAACTGGACACAGTACTCAAGATGTAGACTGTTGGTGATTTTAAGGTTTTGTGTGCCATACAAATGAACAGAAACCATAACTGTAGGATTTTGAAACAGCCCTTGGATTAAATCACCATGTTTCTACTTTTACATATCCTTCATATGTTCAGTATAAATTGTTGGATGTACCTTGCTTCATTCTTTTAAGAGCACAAGCTGTTGTGCCCAGCTCTATCTCACTGTTCTATTTGGCAGTTTGTATTTACCAGGCACACATGGGCTGCGAGCAGTTGCATAAGCTGGTTTCTGTGGCAGATTTCTATTCACCACCTGCTTGACTAAAAAAAAAAATTCAGTTTTGCATCTTTTGTTTCCTTCCAGATGCAACCTCAGAAACACAGGAGGGGTGACGAAGCTTTGGAGGGGAGGAAAAGTCTTTTGAAACGGCCTTCTACCCAGCTAAAAAACATGTTGTCCCCCCTTGGAAACATAACGTCCTGAAAACGTGCTTTCCCTGTACCCAGCTACTTTCCACGGCATTGCTTTATCATAAGGAAGATAAAACTGTAAGACTCTTTCTATATAGGCCTTCATCCTGTTTCTGGGCTGATTTCCTAAGGAAACCAGGATCTGTGCTTACCATCATCTTATTCCCCTCCTTCCCGAGCTGGTCTTGAGCTCTGACCTATTTTTGCACCATTTAGGAGAGAAAGCAAAAAAGTATGGTGCTGCAGTTAATAGACTAACCCACTGCAGAGATTCCCATCTGCCTTGGCACAGTCTGGAGGAGGCAAACATCATAGTCTGAGCCATACATGCTTCAGTCAACTGCTCTATTTCCAACCTGACTTTGGAGCATTGTATAATGTATGTAGCAATATGAGTGAAGTCTTGAGAACCACGACATTGTAACACCACATTTCTACACATTTATGTGGAATAATTTATTAAAATCAGTGCACTGATATGCACTGAGGTTAAGAAGCACTGTTTACTTATATGAATCATATGCTAGGCCAAAAACTACCTGTAAGGAAAAAACAAATCTCCAGCAACATGAAAAACAGGCCTTATGTCCCACAGCTATTCCTTTAGCAGGAGTAAGAGGCTAGACCTGTAATCACAGTGAGGGTCAGTGTGGGAATGCCTGGCAGCTGCTCCTGTTGCAGTCGGTAGCTGCCAGAGCTGATCCAGCAACAAAAGGTGTTCCTTTTATGTCAACCCAGACACAGTGCTTCGTACAGCATTATTTTACATCTTTCATGGAAAGTCTGGAATTAAGTGGAATCATAAATGTTGTGCTTGGGCAGGGGAACACAATCTAGAGAGATGTAGGTACTAGTTTTGGGCCACGGTGCGCAGGCATGCAGGAGGTCTGGAAAGGAGGGCTTGGATATAGCTGTTCTACCTGAAAGGGTCATGCCACTATATCCATCATGTGCCAGCCAGCAGAGCTTTCTCGGGGAGAGTTCATTTTGGCTCTGAATGTGATTATCCAATCCCCTGCATGTGTATCCCCCTGTATATCAGTCTATATATTAGATCATCTATCCTGGTTCACAGCCAGTTTCTGCTTTGTGAGTTAGTTTTCTTATAATTCTGAAGAACAACTTGCACCTTAATAATAGTGAAATTATTTGTATATAGAACATTACAGCAAAGTTCAGTCCGAGGTCCTTCTCAGACTCTATCTTGTTCATCTTTATTTGAATCTGAGTGCATACATTTTATATTCAGTAATTGCCAAATGGAAGTTAAAGGCAAGTTTTTCTTCATTCATGATGAATCATACCTTTTGATATACAGGTCTTAGTCAAAAAAAATCTGAATGATTTTGGTTTTGCTATCTAGAATCTGTGTTTGCTAATAAAATTCTATTTTTTATGTAGTTTTCACCTTCTGAAGTCTAAAAGCATGCAATCTTTACTTTCTTCCCATATCAGTGATATGGATAGTAATCTATACAAAACAAGATAAACACACAATCTGTCTGCAGCCAAACTCAGGTGGAGGCACGAGTTCTCTCCAGGGTAACAGCACCAGGAAATGCAGAAGTTCCTCGGCCATCTGAGGGCTCTTGCTGAGCAAGATCCTGGCAACATCCGCTTTTACTTGATTTGGGCTAAGATAGGTATGCACAAGGAATTCTGGTAACATGTTCTTAGAGAATAGTAGTCAAATACTCCTAGAGTTTTCCCACGACATGGTAAGGGAGTTTCAGCAGGAGTAACAAGATATACGAGTGCATCTGTAAATATGCATCTGTAACTTATGACTTACTAGGTACATTGTGGACTGAAGTAAAAGAGCTCAAGCAGTATTTGATGTTAGTTTTAAAGCTTATTTAAAATAAAATGGAACACAATTCTGAAGAAGAGTTCACCAATATCATTTCAGTGTGTTAGACAGACTAGGTTTTACTCTCTCACTTCCCAGAAGAGGCAGGGTTGCTCTATGATTTCCAGGGGAAAAATTACATGTAATACAATCTTTTGGTAAAAAAGACAGACCTCAGGGTGCAAAGGAAAACAAATTTTATTCCTCAGGCAAAAGCTAAACAAATTTCTTCTCTTAGAAAACATATTCCATCTTCAGGTTTTAACAGAAAGAGGAAATTAAATAAAAATAAGCCAAGAAAGCAAACAAAGAAACAAACATGTTTTTGTTCTGGAGAAAAAGAGAACAAAAGTAATATTCTGGTCATATAATGAAGGGAATGGCTACCTTTTTCTCTTTTCTCTTCTTTTCTCTTCTTTTCTCTTCTTTTCTTTTCTCCCGTTCATAATCTGACAATGATCATCTCTTTTTTTCCCTCCTAGCACATAATTTCCTCTGTCTATCCCAACTCCCAAGTCAATACATATAAAATCAGCCTCTGTGAAGCAGCAGAATGTGACAAGCAGCTCACTTTTATGTATCAAGACCGATGAAATATGAGGCTTGTGTGTTAAAAAGCATTAAAACGTGTCCAAAACCAAAATTGATCTTACCATGTATTTTGAGGCTTTCACCACACAGTACCACCAAGTAAGAACATATTTTCCTGCCTAAGGAGACAATTTTTCCACATCAATTTAGTGCCTTCGTTATTCCTCCTCAGCAAGAGCACATTCATTGTGCTTCTTAACGTTATTTTTTCCACGTGTCTCTGTTCTCTGCATTTTGTCAGCTGGAGCATTGTTCTTTGGAGCCTATAACCTGACCACTTCCCAGGAAGCCTGTAACAGCAGTCATGCTCTAGGTCATGCATATTGTGAGTGAACTACTGCTTCTTTGGGTCTTTAACAGTAATTAACCAACCAAATAATAAATTAGATTGAAAGTAAAATCTTTGGGGAGGAAAGTACAGTTTCAATTTAATTCAATTACAACAACATATCTTGATTATTTCTTGTATTATTACTAAGATTCTGCACTTAAACCAGTAATCTTTGTCCTAATAATTAAGATTATCTGTCCTTACAGGTTATTTCCTGCCTGAAAGAGAGGCTGGTGCTGTTTGAAGGTGGAGGGCTGAGCCAGCAGGAGCGGGAACAGAGAGACAGCTTCTCATCGTAGCACTGCCCACCTCTCACACAGGAATGCACCTCCTTCCCAACAGCAAAACCGTGCCTTAATGCCATGAGCATCTGTAAGGACTCTTGTCAGTGAGCCAGAAAGCCAGTGGGCACATCAAGCTTCTGGGGTGTTGAGAGGAAAACTTGGAGAATCTCAGAGCAAAGCAATGAAGCCAGACATTCGTGCAGCTCCTCTTGCCTCCTACAGTTCCTCTGGCACCTAGGAACTCACAGATGAGCCCTGCAGAAATGCTGGAACAAGCCAAAATCTCTGTTCCACCACCAGCTGGCACATATGACTGTTTCTGGCCTGTCAGATCGAAGCGCCCAAATACCACGTGCCTCTCCTCTGTCTTTACTTAGGCAAGGATCCCAGGTGGGAGAGGTGTATGTAAAACACATTAAAAAATTTGGTGTTCCCATAAAACCTACACTAATATTCAAGAAATAATAGGGCAGACCTCCACCTGTCCTTGTTCCTGCATGAAGTTGATAGACTTCACGATCTTTCGCTATGCTTTTTGGAGCTTTCCCTTTCTGTTGATGCTTATAACTACTGTACCTTGCCTGTATTTACACTGTTTCACTAGAATGATTCTTACAAATTTTGAAAGGAAACTGCACCATAAAGACAGTTGTTGTTGTTGCTGTTTTTCCAGTTATTATTATTAACTTTAGAGCTGCTGACAGATGGATTGTAGTTCCTCAGGACTTGGATGGCCCAAGCAATATCTGCAAATGAAGGAGAGGAGCAAACCAGTCACAGCAGAAAAACAGCAGCAGAAAAATATCAACCTATTAACTGCAGCACCACCTTGTGTCAGCATAGAAAACATTCGTATTGGGGAAATGTCAAATTTATGCAGAAACTGCAAGAGCACGCATTTAAAACAAAACCCCAAACAAAACCAAAAGGAAAAAAACCCACAAAAACCCAAACCAAAACGACCACCCCTGAAATCAAAACCACAACAAAAAAAAAACCCCACAAAAAACAAACCAA
>WEKX01026974.1:58176-72185 GCA_013390025.1 Pitta sordida | reverse complement strand
AAACCCCCCCCCCTCCCCCCCAAAACCCCACCCCAACCTCCTTGGCATTGAAATGAAAACAGTTTAATTTGAAAACTTTTGAAAATCTGTGTCAGTGTCTGGAACCTGTAAGCCTTCTTCCAAGTGTCTAGATACATTATGTTGTGTCAAGATAATATTTCCAGAAAATAGAATATATTTTAAATTAACAAGATAATAATTTAAATAGGAATTTATATTTAACACTTCTCAACATTTTGGATGGGTTTATATTCATTAAATACATATGCACAAGCACACACCCAGCTACTCAGCCCTGTCATACACTGCCAGAAGTGCAGGAGTCACTGCTTTCAGCACTGGTGGGGATTTGCCTCGTAACAGGGATGGTCACCGCACATGGCAACTAATGGATGATACTTCAGAGAAAGTGTTTCTCTTTTCTAAGTGTGTTATGTTATTGTAGGTGTATCAGAGCCTGGTAGGTATAGTTCCTTTCTGGTATGAGTAAACTTGATTGCTCCTGAATCTTGAGAATCACATCCTCTGGCAGCATACTGCCATGTTGGGATGTCCACTCAGGGTTCTGGATCAGAGGAAAAAGGGGACAGCCAGTGGCTCCAATGAAGCTAGGTACATGCTTCTGCCTTGTCAACAACTGTCAGGGACTGCCTACCTATGACATCCTTTATTTTTCAGGGTGTAGTAAGCAAAAAATTATGGTTGATGGGTTTTTTGGTTTTGAAACAATGTGAGATTCTCATTCCATTACTGTTAACATAGACTTTACATGTTACCCAGACAAACCAAAGTATCTTCCTACTCCTTCAAGCTGGCTTTCCTGGTTGATCTGAAGTGAAAATCTTGAGCTGGAATGGAGATACACAGCACTTCCAGGTAAAAAATAAAAAAAATTCTAAGACCTCATCTTTTTCCATGACACATTTTGTCAATAAAACACTATCAATTTTTTTGTGATTTTCATTTCCTAATTTGTCTTGGCTGGTTGCAGTCACACTCTGCTGCTCATGCCAGTGCCAGTACTGTGCACTCCCCAGCTGAGCATCTCTTCCTTGGCAGAACTTGGAGAAGGGAGAGTGCCATGTTACCATGGCTTCCCAGCCCATGCTGAGCTGGGGACTGCTCTGGCTGCCAAAGGCACACATCTTTGTCCTTCTGATTAATTATGTCACCTTAGGAAATGGAATGTAGACTCCCAAGTCACTTGTGCAAGTCTGAAAACATTATTGTAGTAGAGCTCATGGCCATGGAAAGGAGAGCACTGAGGACAAAGCCTCATTGCAGAATGCTGTGGCCAGGCAAGACATGCTGGGAACCACTGTACTCACTGCTTTCTTTGGAATGTCCACCCCAAGGATGTCCACAGAAACCTTGGAATCACCAGCACCTGCTGATCTTTGTGTGCTTTCTTGGAGGTATGTTCTCCTTTCTGTTTTCTAGAGACTGGTTCAGGCATGGATGTATCAGCCAGCTTCCTGGCTGTGTGAAACTGGGGGAAGAATCCTCTCTCTTTTTATTTCTGATATCCTGATCATAATCAGTATGATTTGCTTAAAATGCAACGACACAAATGTTCCCTCCTCCAAAAAACCCGCAAATTTCCTGGTGATTTGCACAAATAATGATACCATGGCAAACACCTATTTTAACATCACTTGTCCTGCTGAAGGCCCTCAGTGAAAAATGGTCAGCGTGTAACACCCACTACCAAATGCTACATCATAGCAAGACATTCAATGTGCAATGTCTACTAAGATGACCATAGAGATCAAGCACCACTTGCTGCCCCCAAAATTAAGCTCTTTAAATCCATAATTACAGATTCTAAGCTAACTGCAAAAGGCTTCATCTAATAACCTGCTGAAAGTCTGAAGTAACCTGCAAACCTTAACCTGCTTCTGCAGATTTTTGAACCTTAACACTAGCCCTTACCAAACCCCAGAAATTCATGGCTAGTTTGAAGTGTAAGCCATTCACATCTATCAGTATTATCCCTGTGTGGACTTTGAAATGTGCAGCACTGCTTTCTACTCTGTAACCAAACTTAAGCCCTTAAACAGATAAGATAAACTGTTGGTGAAGCTACCCCAAAATTGAGAATATGCATCACACTATATTCTCCTCTCTTCAGTGTGGTAGTTACTTGTATGGTTACCAGAAAACAAACCTTGGCCTTAACTTTCAGGTGAGCTATCCAAAACTTCAGGCGAAACCTTCATTTTGTACCAGCTCTTTCTCATCCTTAAGACCTTGCAAGAGTACAACATAAACCTGATCCCACAGTCCTCATCTCATACTCTGCTATAGCCTTCACAAAACCATAGCAACACTACAAAATTAAGAATAAGGCACTCAGATTCATGAAGCCAGTCTCCAAATGATCTCATGCAACTTTGCCAAACTCTGTAGGACAGATACATCTGTAAACCCTACTGTCCTAACTCCTTGTGCTATGCTTACTCTCAGACTTCAAGAAAGCTCAAGGTCACCTACAGTTCCTGCGAAATAGGAGGATGACATTCAAATTCAGTCTTGAATTTGTTTCAGAGTATCCTACAGACTCGAGAGAGAAATGTGTTTGTCAGTATGTATTTCACATTCCCTTAGTTTTGCCTGTACTGCAAGCCCATAAGAGGGAACGTAAGACCTAGCTGGAAATTAAGAATAAAGGTATTAAAATCTTTTCTTATAACTATCTTGGGAGAGGTCTCAAGTCACCACAGGAAACTGCTACTGAGATCTGATTTTCCAAAACTTGGCCTGAACTGCCTTGCTGCTCGTGTACTTTGAATAAGACTACCACATAAATGTTTCCAGACCTACTTCCCCTTACTTCAGGCAACCTTACCTTATATATAACCAGTAAGATGCCTCCAAAATACCTTTTCCAATCCCTGAGTGGTAATTGTCAGCCTACAAGAGCCTCAACACCTATGGCTGTTCCAAGTTCAACGAGGCATTCACATATGGCTGTACCAATCCCATGGCTGTGCAAATCCATCAGAAAAACTGTTTCTGCCACACTTGTTTCCCCGTTCTTCTCCCCCGGGCCGACGGGTCCGGCCCTGCCCGGGAGATGGAGCTGCTCGCCTGCCCAAGCCCCGGCTCCGCGCCCGCCGGCCCCGGATCGCTCCCGGGAGTGGCAGCAACAGCCACGACTCGAAGTTTAAACACTCTGCAGTAATCGAAATCCTAATCTGACTGCTTCATGTCGGTTTATGACTTTATCGTAATTGGCTGCGGTGCACGAAGCGCTCCGGGCTGATCGCTATAGAACAGCAACCTGTCCCTGCCGTTTCAGCCAGGGGCAGAGCCGAGCTCCAACCAGAAGTAAAGCAGCAGATGAATAATACTGAAAATGCTATTTTCGGTTTATAAGTATCTGGAAAAAAAAGGGGAAATTTAGCAAGGGAAACGGAAACTAATACAGTTTGCACACAATGATAGCTCAAATTCATCCAAAATTACATTGAGATTACTTTCAAGAGGCACACTACATGAAATACAAGATGCTGAAGTCATTTACTAAGCTAAACATTCAGGCTCAACATTCAACACAAACAATTAAACATTAAAACCACAAAAAAATCTTTTAAAAATCACTTGAAAATGAAGGGTAAATTAAAAATATATGAAGTGAGACATAAATTAACATCTTTTAAATAAAGCCAGAAGAAAACTAGAAGATATCTTCCTGGAGCACAGAGAAACCCCAAACAATAATAGGTAGTGTATAAAAAATGAGTAACAGATGGACCAACTGGAGGATTGTGCTTAATGTAATTAACATTAGCAGTTACTGGTAACGGTTAATGGTCCTATACCATCACACCTCCCAAAACAAAGGCTGATCAGGGACGCATCAAAAGACATGAAGTGAACCCTGAGGCATAAGTGCCATTTAGATCATGTTGAAGACATTTTCATCAATCTTCATGAGGAGCTACAGCTATTGGAGAGAAAGGGATAAGAACAAGTTTCTATCTTGTAATCCCTACATTTCCTTAAGTAACTAGCCTTTTGTGGTGAAATATTATATAAAGTTGCTTTCTGTGTACGTCTCTGCTACTGACCCTGAAGGATTCACTTCCCTTCAGCTATCATTCACTAGTAGGAATCTATCTGAAATCGCTGTTTTGCATTTTAAGATGGGAATGTACTTTTACTGAAATTCTGCAAAAAGACAAGGAAATCTTTAGTATTTAGCAGATAAGTCTTTAAAAGGTGAAAATGTTCATGTCACTAGAAAATCCTTTGTATTTTTTTACTGAAATCTTAAAAGCGTTTCTGTGTGAAGTTGCAGAATTGCATTTTTTCGGTCAGAATTAAAGCTCTGTTCAAAGCAAGTTGATTGTCCAATCTGAAAACAGCAATTATAAATAATAATCACATTAATAACCCCCTTTTGTGTTCATAAGTTCTTGTATTTGAAATATCATTGGTGCTGCAGTTTGATTAAAAAACTTACTTGACAAAAGAACAACATTCCACATTCCTGACCAGGTAAACTCAGATGGCATTCGCTAGGTACTAGCCTCTTCTTCACAGATTCACAGATTCACAGAATATTATGAGTTGGAAGGGACCCTTCATCATCCTTGAGAACAAAAGGAAAGGGGAAAAAAAAAAAAAAGTATTACATCTTTCCTAAAAGTAAATACTGTCCAGGAGAGGTACCTTTTGAAGTACTTTGTATTCACAAACTCAGTTTTCTTCCTTCTGGGGTCTAACCTAGGCCAGGTTCTTCAGTGCCATCTTATGTAGGCATCGTCAACAGGAAGACCATGGCACTGAAGCTTACATAGAGTTGAGATGAAGTGTCAATATAGGTATTTGTTTCTGGCAATTTATAAATGTAGATTTAAGCAGGCCTATGTGTCTGTTCTTCAGACTGAACAAGCACAGGTGACACACAAGAGTGAATTTGGAGTGAGAAGGAAATGTGTTCCTTTCCATCTCTCTATCTTTATTCTGCTCTTGGCTGCACATTTCTGTCCCTTACCCTGCACATATGAAAGTGTTCATCAGGTCTTCTATGAATCAATTTAACCTGTTCAGTGACAAGAAGTCTTCTAAACTGAGTTTCACAGACATCAGATCCACTTCAGGACAGATTACAATGACAGGAGTAAAGGGAAGAGCAAAATAGAAAAGTAGGCCAAGGTAGTGATCCCTCTCACCTTAAAGAGCAGCAAGCTGTTAAATTTCTCTGACTGCACATAGTGAGATAATGCCATGCTTCTAGCTCTGTAGAATTGTGAGCTAGATGATGTGCAAATAATCACACTAGTTCTACTGAGCCCTCAAGTGTTTAACCTACTGATGCAGCATGAGCCTACATTGTCACACTCGGGCTCATTTTCTCAGAATGAAGTCCTTAATTGAAGAGTAGAAATACAACAGTGCTGCCAACTGGCAGCTAGACTGACTCTGCACCACTGCTGCTTCCAGTTCACAGCTCTTATACACGTTTGTTCACATCAGCGATTGAATGAGCTGCCCCAAAATTTCAACAGAAAATTTTAAATCAAGGTGATCTGAGAAACTTGTAACTACTTGTAGATCTGTAGTAGAAGACATTACTACAAGTTTTCCTTCAGACACCAACTGAGATGGCCAAGGGTCTATAACTATGTTTTATCTTTCTCAATAATAAATTGTTGTAGAAATACACTTGTATCAGAGTACACATTCTTTCTACTGTGAACCTTGACCTTGTAGTTAAAAAAAACAAGAAAAACCAAACAACCAGCTGACAGTTTCTTTTGAATTCTGAACAATTATAACATTTAAATTAATTTTGGAAAACATACGTAGTCATTCCATTTGATAGTTTTACAGAACATTACTTTACCTAGAGATGGCATGGATACGTAAGAGATACAGATGATAGTTTGAAATAGATCTTTAAAAAATACATCATAATGTTTTACTTCGTATTTCTTTTTCCACCAACAGAGTCAATTTTAAAAGATGCTAGGTCTCATTCTTCGTTGCCCTGTCAATGGTTTTGAGGTTTTCTGTGCTGCCATAAAGATTCTGTCAGATAACACAACATGAAGTGCCAGGGTAAATATACAGAAATGCAAAAACCATGTATTTCTTCTTCACTGCTTCATATTCCATCTTTTCAAATACAGCTGTGCAAGCTGCCTAAGAGTGATCAGGTGAGAATTCTCCACTCCTGTCGGGGGGATGGGCTTAACACCTCCTTTCAACAGTTCTGTAAAGCAGAGGAGAGGAGGGTTATTTATGTGTTCCTGTACAAGTGAACACAAACAAGTAGATGCTCTAGCAAAATTACAATGGACTACTAACAAAGGGCCAGATGCTCTTATCCTCTTACAAGGGTGAAGAGGGACAAAATGAGTAAATATTTATATACTATTATCATAGTGGTATGTAACTGGAGCTCAGTTGTAGAGAGAACAGTGATTTACAAGCATGTTCCTCCTCTCTCGGGAATCCACATAAACAAAGCAAAGGTTCGGCACTGAGGCAAAAAAAATCTGACAGAAGGACTGATGAGCCAGATGAGAAAGCTACAGGTTTTAAAGGCTCTGACTAGAGCCTAAATGACTAGGAAAGAGCAATGTTTTCCTGGGTAAGTGTCATCATGAATCAATAGGAGGTCTACCTGGGTACGTGAGAGAAGCGTGTGTGCATTGTGACACAGGCAGCCTCAGCATCTCAGAAATATTCTGTCCTAGATCTTTGGGCTAAAGCTCAGCATTCAGAACATCTTCCCACAATATTACTCCAGCCAGAACATCCTTAGCTATTGCACCACCGGTTTTTCATGCCCAAACTCCACCAAAGCCAGCCTTTCTCCAAAAGGCACCTGGCAGGTGTAGATCATTTATCATCTACTGCTTTTTTCTGGCTTGTCCACTCTTTTTCCACCATCTCTTAGTGCTAGGGCCATCAATTCTCCTATACCAAGTACCTCAACAAGGCTGGCAAACGGCAAATGCTTGGACCCTTCCCTACTGAAAAATCATGGAAAGTTAATTTTGCAGAAGATCTTAAAATATTTTGGGATTCAGATACGTTTTTTGTCCTAATGAACGCTTGCTTTTGGGAGTCCTTGGAATGTGATTATGGGATTTTTATGTATATACAGTGAATGCCCGCTGCATCGCGATCTCTCCTCTACGACCCTGCCCATTTGCGATGCAATTTTTTTGCAGTTCGGCTTCCGGGGTCCACGAGGTTCCANTGCGAGTTTGGCTTTCTGCGAGACCCCTGGGCTGTCCCCTTCCTTGTGAACGAGGGGGTTTAACTGTATTGTGCCTGATCTGAGTCTTAGGGCCTTGATAGGTCCCTAACTCATTTAGGTGAATGTAAAGATTGCCCCCATCAAATAACACTCTACAGGAACTTATACAAGAGCAAATATGCTTTTTTGGATGACAGGACACCATCTCTTGTGTGCGTCTTTGCATCGAAAGAGGGTAAATGAAGTGTGTTACCTGATGCTCATCCTGTCCTTTGTGGATTAGAGGTAGAGACAACTCCTTGAGACACAGAGAAAGAGCATATCATGTCAATATAATGTTGGGATAATCACACTCAGTTGGGATAGTTTGCATCCCAGGAGCATCTCTGAAAAGCAGTCACATGTGACAACACACACTCTTGGGCATTTGACACAATGTTGTAAAATACCAATGGCAATCATGGGGGTAAACTAGGAGCGGTGGCAGGAATGGCAGAGGAAAGCAATCAAAATATGGTGATGTGTATAATTAAGAATATCCCCATATACACTTAAAATTCTTAGCAAGAGTTTCAGCTGACAATTCTGTTCTACAGCTCTAGAGGTTATGCTATCCTGTGATGGGAAAATTATTCTGTATCATCCCCAACTCAGTGTGGAGCACTTCAACTGCGGACTCAGGTGTGAACTCACTCTGAGAGGTAAAAACAAAGCCGCATTATGTAATAAGATTTAATGATTATTTGGATCTGTTTTTCCACCCCTGTGCATAATTGATTTAACCTTTCTTGTTTTGTTCTTGGGATATTGCTAAAGCAAGTAACAATGTTCTGAAATAATCAGGATCATTTTTTTTATAACCCTGTTAAGAGTATTTTGACTTCTACATGCTCTCTTCAATAAAAGAACACTACAGGAACAATACCTTTTCTAGGAACTGCAAAGTGTTGGCAGAATGTTCAGACTGGACAGCCATAGGGAACAAACCCGTAAGCTGTTGTGTACATCGCCTGGGGTTCAACCATTATTTTCTCTAAGAGGAAAACAAAAGCAGACCTTTTAAAACCACCACTAAGGAGATTTCTATTTAGAGAATATGCAATAACTCATATTGAGACAAGATTTTAATCTCAGCAAAGCTTTGGGTAATCTGCTGGCACCTGTGTTTGCTGCTCTTCCACCTCATTGCACCGCTTAGACTGAGACCAAAGGCCAGATCCTGCAAGTGTGTTTGTGGCAACAATCCTGCTTATGTGAGGGGTAGTCTTAGCAGAAGACTCAAAGGTTTGTCAGGATCTGCCCTTGAAAGTGTCACCTATGAGGAGATGACATCAGTCTCATCATCTTTTATACTCCCTAGGAGCCTCTTATTCTTTTTACAAGTACTGCACTACTCAACATTATTTACTGTGGTACATATCACACTGATGCACTATGCTGCCTTGCTTGAGGAAATAGTGTGAAGTACAGGCCCTGGGAAACCAGGAGAAAGGTAATATCTAGGCTGATTTTGGAAAAGTTTTCCATGTGTAGATCTCAATTACTGGAGGTTCTACATCAGCCTATGTGTGCTCTGGAGAGACTTTTCTAGTGGTGTCACAATACAAGCAAGCAGGGATGTTCTTGGTACTGTGCAGATACAGACTCTGTGGAGTCTTGTTTCTGCTAAGGCCTCTGTGGCTGACTAAGATATGAACACCAGTGAACAAGTGTCACGTTTGTTAAAATTCAGCCTTTGCAGTCCAATGAAAAAGAAATAAATGAACAAAAGAAATGGGGTTTTGTGCAATAATTTGGACATGCAATGAACATTGATGTAAAAGGACATAAGGTGGCTGGACACAGGAAAGGAAAAAAAATCTACATTGATGTATCTTATATCAATACATGTATCAATACCCTCTTTAAAAATGGGTATTATTACTTTTAAAGGGTTAAAAATAACATCAGATTTCTTTCCTTCTTTGCCTCTGTGACTCATGTGTCCCATTTTTAAAGTCTACACCCTGTGAAGAGCAGTGCATTATCAAGGAAAGAGGCTTGCCAGGGACAGAAGGTAATTTCCCGTAGCAGGTGTGTACAGCAGGTGGTACACAGTGTACCTGCAACGAAAAGGTAGATTTAGGCTAAGATTTTATTTAATATGGAAAACTTATTGCATCCTGAGCCTCTACTGGGGATGTGCCAAAAATCGTGTCTGCAGCATGATTTATTACGTGAAAATACCACTGAACTAATCAGTGGAGTTACTAATTAATACAAATCTGCATTTTTGCATAAGCAATTAGTGCAAAGAGAGTGCAATGAAAGAGGAAGTTTGACTCATTTAATCTCAGTGTCTATTCAAGCGGAAAGACCCACTAGGGCAAGGCACTAGGATCTACATTTGGATTTTTTTTTCCTTTTGATTAGTTAAAGGAGCTAAAAGGTCAAATTATCAATATTTAATTCAAATGGAAATGCATTTGTTCAAGAGGAAAGAAAACACTTTATTTAAACAAGGTGGGACTCTGGGGGTAAATGCCTGGATCAAAAATAATTAGATTTTGCAGTTATAACAGCATCTAAATCCCTTCTGATAAGAATCCTTTTTCCTAATAACAGAGGTGGTTTGACATCGATAGCAAAGACTGCTGACGCTATTTAAACTGTAGCTCAGGCGGTAGTCGGCCTACCAATACAATTTAGACATTTGCTTTAATGGTACGTACTTCCCTGATTTGTTTTTTTTTAATCAATTTGAGCTATATTTTAAATCTATTGTGATTTCATAATTGTGTGCACTTGACTAAAAGAGTAATTTTAAAAGCTGATAATTAAACCTTGGTGGTGATGTATTTTCCATTAACTAAATAGAAGTTTACATTTATAGAATTAAAACAACAACAGCATTTACCTAACGGGGAAAGGCTCAATAAAATTAATATACTGCGTTTTAAGGGGTAAAAGAACAGAAAAGGCACCTTAATCAGTCGTACAAATTTCGAGTCCAACTGTACATTGTATTCTAGAGAGACGCTACGAAGTGCGATGCAGACGCGCCCCGCACCGAACCGGTACCGGAGCGGCGCTTCAAAGCGTTGTTTTCCCCGGTGATTTCTGGAGCAGGGCGGTCGCAGTTCGGAGTGCTCTGGGCAATGGGGCTGCCCTCTCCTCTAGTCGCAGCATTTGGAAATGGGCGAGGGGGCAAACCCGCGGGCAAACGCAAGCGGGCCCTTCCCGAGCCCGAACACTGCGCCGGGGGCAGCTCCGGCCCCGCGCTGCGACTCCATGGGGTGCAAAGGAGCCACCGTGCCAAGCGGGGCCGCAGGGACAGCGGACAGAGATGCTTTTACCTTATCTTTTTTTATTCAGGATAACCTTCGGGGTTTGTGTGGGTGCCTCTCTGGAGGGGGCGGGAGCGAGAACCGTAATACCGAAAGGAGAGATGCCGAGCAGCTCGGGCTGCCCGGCCAGTAAATCACTCTCTCAATTACAAGCGCGGCTTCCTCTCTCCAATAGCTCTAAGCTATTTGGGGAGGCATCCTTTCCTCGCACTCTCGCAGGTGCAATATGAATCAATTANGAAAAGAAAAAGGAAAGGAAAAAAAAAGAAACGAAAGAGAGAAAAATTAAAAGAAAAATTAAAAGCAAAAGGCAAAAAGACTAGAGAAAAGAAAATGAAAGGATTCGGGAGGAAATATAAGCAGAAGCCCAATTAGTAGCCAGATGGAGAAGGAGGAGTCTGTAGGTCAGGGAGAAAAAGAGACACGCTTGGAGCGATAAAACCAAGCGGCTGGGGGAAGAGGAGAGACAGGGAAGGTGCGAAACCGGAGCCATTGAGCCAGGCAAGGGACGGCCCGAACAGGGAAGGCAGAACCGACTGTCTGGGAGATCGGTAGGAGAAGCAGTGCCGAAGCAGCAGGAAGAGCGGGAAGGATACAGGCGGAGCGGCAGAGAGTCCCAGTGCACCCGCAGTGCAACGCCCGTCTTCGGCCCCGATGGGTGGCACGGAGCAGTGCCTCGTACCTGTTGGCCCGGCTCCTCCACGGCTACCCGTGTCCTCGTGGTGGAACAAGTCCCCCGTGCCGGGCTCGGCGAGTTTAAGCCTCTCTGTCCGACTCCCTGCGTCTTTATTTGTCTACTCTTTGTCTATCAACAACGTGTTGATTTTATTATGCTCCCAGGGAAGATGACTGTGTTCATACTCAGAAGTACAAGATCATCCCAAAGTTCTCACCGCTGCCCGAGATCCAGCTTTCTGCCAGTGCCCTCGTCCCAGTGCTTTTGCCTAATGTTTCCCCGGCACCCCACGCTCCCGAGTGTATTTCCAATAAGTACCATTTAAAGACAGGTGACATTTTCTAACAGCCGAGACAGGGCTGGACCAGATCCATCCCTTTTCCGCGCCCTCCGAATCTGTTCGAACCTCATCGCTTCCAAAACGACTCCGCGCCGGCAGCGCAGCTGCCCCAGCCGCTCCCCGTTAACGGGGTCGCGCTCTCGAGGGGGCGGCCGGCCCGGCTCAGCCGTCCAGGGCACGGGCATCCTCCCGGATCCTGTCCCGGGGGCGCCTCTATGGTCAGAGAAAGCTCATCTCGGGGAGGGGTTGCTCTTCGGTGGGCCGGCGCTTCCCTCCTCCCCAGAGAAGGGCCNGGCTGCCCGGCCAGTAAATCACTCTCTCAATTACAAGCGCGGCTTCCTCTCTCCAATAGCTCTAAGCTATTTGGGGAGGCATCCTTTCCTCGCACTCTCGCAGGTGCAATATGAATCAATTATCTTAATTAAGATAATGCCGCAAACCCAAGAGATTTCTTTGGGAGCGGATTTCGCAGTCCGGACAACAGTAAGGCGTTTCCACAGCGCTGCTGCCCCCGCAATGATCTCTCCCCCTGGCCGGGACAGGGCTCAACACTGGTGGCCCGCGAAGGGGCTGCACTTGCCGCTCCCGCCCCAGCCGGGGNGCCGAAGCAGCAGGAAGAGCGGGAAGGATACAGGCGGAGCGGCAGAGAGTCCCAGTGCACCCGCAGTGCAACGCCCGTCTTCGGCCCCGATGGGTGGCACGGAGCAGTGCCTCGTACCTGTTGGCCCGGCTCCTCCACGGCTACCCGTGTCCTCGTGGTGGAACAAGTCCCCCGTGCCGAGCTCGGCGAGTTTAAGCCTCTCTGTCCGACTCCCTGCGTCTTTATTTGTCTACTCTTTGTCTATCAACAACGTGTTGATTTTATTATGCTCCCAGGGAAGATGACTGTGTTCATACTCAGAAGTACAAGATCATCCCAAAGTTCTCACCGCTGCCCGAGATCCAGCTTTCTGCCAGTGCCCTCGTCCCAGTGCTTTTGCCTAATGTTTCCCCGGCACCCCACGCTCCCGAGTGTATTTCCAATAAGTACCATTTAAAGACAGGTGACATTTTCTAACAGCCGAGACAGGGCTGGACCAGATCCATCCCTTTTCCGCGCCCTCCGAATCTGTTCGAACCTCATCGCTTCCAAAACGACTCCGCGCCGGCAGCGCAGCTGCCCCAGCCGCTCCCCGTTAACGGGGTCGCGCTCTCGAGGGGGCGGCCGGCCCGGCTCAGCCGTCCAGGGCACGGGCATCCTCCCGGATCCTGTCCCGGGGGCGCCTCTATGGTCAGAGAAAGCTCATCTCGGGGAGGGGTTGCTCTTCGGTGGGCCGGCGCCGGCGCTTCCCTCCTCCCCAGAGAAGGGCCAGAGCCGCTGGCGACCCGAGGGTGCCTCGTTCCAGCCCCGCTCGGGCGACTCGGCGGCACACGCTGGCCCTCGCTTCCCACGGAGAACCGGACAGCTTGGAAATAACAAACCGCAGCCAGTTGCCCTTTGTATTTGAATACCGAGAAGACGAACACCCCTTCCCCCCCACCCCGAGTCCTCTCCGGCCTCCCCGCCAGCCCCCGGGCTATGTAGGTCACCAACAGGAGAGAAACAAAATACCCGACCTGAAAAAATATTTTCCGAAACCATCTCCTCGGGGCTGAATTATTTGTTTCGTATTTAAAGCCCCAAGAGGCGAAAATTATTTTATTTTTATTGATTAAATATCCGGATAACACGCGCCGGTAGTACAGCTTTCATGGCGGGGGGGGGTGGGGGGTGAGTGTGCTATCTCCGTCCATAAAGGGCATTCCTAGGATTTGGCAGCATTTGCAAACTCCGACGAGGCTTTTACAGACTTTAAAGCCTCCACCCCGCGTTTTTCTTCCAAACTTCCCATAAACCGTTGGTATTCCCATCGAAAACCCGGAAAAAGCGAACCGCCGTTTGCTCCAGGCGTCAGGACAGACCGAGGGGAGGGGGGCACAGCAGCCCCGGAACGTCCGTTTTCCCCGGCACCTGAGAAATCCAGGGACGGGGGGGACTCTGCGGCGGCGAGGGAGTGGCGAAGACAGGGACGGGGAGTCTCCGGGGGTCAGAGGTGCTCGTTAGGAGATGCTAAGGGGAAACCGACGGGGCCCCTCGGTGGCCGCACCCCAGAACAATAGGAACAATGCGGCTCCGCGGGCCGGCGGCCCCTCGGTAGGCGGGTGCGGTGCGGAGCGGAGGGGAGCGGTGCGGTACCGCGGCCGTGCCGNGGGCGGGGCGCGGGGCGGTGGCAGCAGCCGCGGTCCCCGGGTCCCGGTGCCGGCCCCCGCCGCGCATCCTCGGCCCCGCTATATAACGGGGGGAGCCCGGCGCTGCGCAACCTCGGGGAAAAAAAAGCCACGTACGCGGCGCCCTCGCACGGAGAGCTGTGCTGGGGTTATGAGACCGTCACCGCGCAGGAGAGGCTGAGCGACGGAGGTAACGGGAAA
>WEKX01026974.1:46485-58125 GCA_013390025.1 Pitta sordida | reverse complement strand
GGACAAGGGTTGGCGACGGCTACCGGGGTGGGAGAGGACTCTGCGAGGTTTGGGTGGACGGCATCTGCCTCTGCCGGAACGGCTTTGGGTTTTATTGTCACTTGCTGTCGTTCCTTCCGGTGCACACCTGTATCCATCCATGGACATAGACATATGTGTGTGAATGTGTACGTATATAAATATGTATGTACATCCATTCACACATATAAATATGTATATGTGCGTCCATTTATACAGACACGTTACATGTGTTAATGTGCTTCCACGTATGCCACCTCCGAACTAGAAACACCCTGTCGTTCTTGGAGCACGGTCGCACCGCAGGCTGCGGCTCGGCAGTGGGGCGGCATTGTTTCTTCCCGGTGTGCTCAGTGCTACGGGGGCACGGTCGCGACTCCACGCGATAGGTCTCCGTGGAAAGGGAGGGACGATGCCCGTCTACAACGGAGGGAACGGCGGAGACTGGAAGCTGGGGCCAGTTCCGCACCTGTTACCACGGGCGGGGGCCGCGCAGCCCCGCCGCGGGAACCCGGGACAGTTCTGTGAGCGAAGGCGGGACCAGGGGAGCAGGTGCTCGGCACAAACCCCGCGCAAGGAGGCGGCAAGGGGGAGTCGCGGAGAGCGGCTGGGACAGACGACACGGCCGGGCATCCGTCCCTGTGTCTGTGCGTGTGTCCGCCCTTCTCCCTGCCCTAGTCGGTAAAAACGTTTGAGGATGTTTTTCAAACCAATCCAACCCAACCCGGTCTATGCTTGGTCTACTGCCGTCGTACCGCCCAGGCTGCCTCACGCACGCATAATCTTCTTATATTCCCCGCTAATATCGGCGAGTTATATAATGGCATTTGAACATACGTGAACTTAATTATAAGTCAGGACTATGGATACAACTAAAAGTTTGCCCCGACACGGGAGAGAATCCAGGGCTTCCCTCGGGAGGGGACGGGGGGAATGGAGCGGAGGAGGAGGAGGAGGAGGAGGAAGGGGGGGGAGGGCGGACGGCTTCTCCCCGCGGTCGACGGCGCGGGACCACGGCCGCTGCTTTGGGTGCTGACACATCTCTTTTCTATCTCCTCCACTATGCAGAGGCTCACCATGACCAAGTCGTACAGCGAGAGCGGGCTGATGGGAGAGCCCCAGCCGCAGGGCCCCCCGAGCTGGACGGACGAGTGCCTGAGCTCCCAGGACGAGGAGCACGAGGTGGACAAGAAGGAGGAAGACCTAGAGGGTCTGCACGCCGAGGCCGAGGAGGACTCGCTGCGGAACGGCGAGGAGGAGGACGAGGAGGACGACTTGGACGAAGAGGAGGAGGAAGACGAGGAGGAGGAGGACGACGACCAGAAGCCCAAAAGGCGGGGCCCCAAGAAGAAGAAGATGACCAAGGCTCGCATGGAGCGGTTCAAACTGCGGCGCATGAAGGCCAATGCCCGGGAGCGCAACCGCATGCACGGGCTGAACGCGGCCCTGGACAACCTGCGCAAGGTGGTGCCCTGCTACTCTAAGACGCAGAAGCTTTCTAAAATCGAGACCCTGCGCCTGGCCAAGAACTACATCTGGGCGCTCTCTGAGATCCTGCGCTCGGGTAAGAGCCCGGACCTCGTCTCCTTCGTGCAGACCCTTTGCAAGGGCCTATCGCAGCCCACCACTAACCTGGTGGCCGGCTGCCTGCAGCTCAACCCACGGACTTTCCTCCCCGAGCAGAGCCAGGAAGTGCCGCCGCACGTCGCAGCGGCGGCGACGGGCGCGCCCTTCCCGGCGCATCCCTACCCGTACCAGTCCCCGGGCCTGCCCAGCCCTCCCTACGGCACCATGGACAGCTCCCACCTCTTCCACCTCAAGCCGCCGCACGCCTACGGCGCCGCGCTGGAGCCCTTTTTCGAAAGCGGGCTGGCGGAGGGCGCCAGCCCCGCCTTCGACGGGCCGCTCAGCCCGCCCCTGAGCGTGAACGGCAACTTCTCCTTCAAGCATGAGCCGGCCGCCGACTTCGACAAGAGCTACGCCTTCTCCATGCACTACCCTGCGGCCGCCGCCGCGCTCGCCGCCGCGCCCGCACACGCCGCCATCTTCCCGCCCGCCGCCTCCCGCTGCGAGATCCCGGTGGACGGGCTGGCGCCCTACGAGGGCCACCCGCACCACGAGCGCGTCCTTAGCGCCCAGCTCAACGCCATCTTCCACGACTGAGCCTCCCCGCGCCCAGCGGGGGCAGGGGGAGCGCCGAGCCCCGCGCCCGCCACCGCCTTGTTTACAGGGGGCAGCCCGGCGGGTCCCGCCGCGTCCCCCCGCTCACCCGCTGTCTTTGCTTCCGCTCCTCCGAGCGACGATGTAAATTGGGGTAGGGGCATTGGGATCGCGTCAATTACCTGATCGGGATAACAAAATCACAAGCAATAATTAGGATCTATGCAATTTTTAAACTAGCGATGGGCCAATTACAAAATATATATGAAATCTATATTTTTCAACCAACGTTTTACTACTTGTTACCTTTCCCATGCTGAATTATTTTGTTGTGATTTTGTACAGAATTTTTAATGACTTTTTATAACGTGAATTTCCTATTTTAAACCATGCAGCTTCATCAATTTTTATACATATTGGAAAGGTAGAATTATATCTAATTTATACAAAATTATTTAACTAATTTAAACCAGCAGAAAAGTGCTTAGAGAAGTTATGTTGCCTTAGCACTTCTTTCCTTTTCAAATAGACGAAGAAGAAAAAAAGATGCACAATCCGGGCAATTTTTTCCCATTAAAGTTTCTTCTTTTTTCTTTCTTTATTTCTTTTTTCCTTTCCCCCGTACAATAAGAACCAGATCCCCTAGGTCTTGAGAAGATATAAGAACGATAGACTTATTTTCTATCAAAACATATCAATTCAACACATTACTTGCACAAACTTGTATATAAAGATTATAAGCAAATGCCAACACCCTTTTAAAATCGAAAGCTGCTTGACTATCACATACGATTTGCACTGTTTCTTTTTAGTCTTTGAACCCCATGGCATTCGGTGGGTTTGGGTGGGGGTTTTTGATTTTGTTGGGTTTTTTTTTTTAAGATAACTTGAAGGTGTTAATGTTTCCAGGCGACATAAATGCATGATTTTATACATGTTCACACAATCCGTGGTTGTCATATGCTCATTTTATAAATCGGAACCTAAATCTAATCAGGTTGTTAAAGTCGGGCTATATACCTATTGTAGTCGATTAGTACGGTAGTTTGAAACAAATTCAAACCATTTAATCCGTAATTAGAACAATAGCTATTGCATGTACAATGCAGTCCAGAATAAGTGCTGTTTGAAATGTAACGCTGGTTCAACTGGAATCAATCTGTACTGTAATTTTGTTTGTAATCCTGTATATTATGGTGTAATGCACACTGGGATTTTAGGAAAAAAAAAACCATCCATCCTTTGGCAACAACGTAGTATTGAACATTTGGTCGAATGTTGCATTTCTCCTTAAATGTGATTTATTTTTTTCTTAGTGTAAGTAATTCCTATGGGATTATTGTTTTATTCGGATAGATCATGAAAGGTGCAACACTTATTATTTGTAGAATAAAATTGGACTAAAAAAAAAAAGGGCACTTTTTTTTCCTTACCTTGAGGAGTACCAGGGGAAGGGGGTGGGGGACGTTGGTTTGTTTACAGCAGCGAACCCTGCTATTTGCAATGCTGATTTGCTGAATTAGGGAAACGGGGACAGGAACGCAGTTCGCCCAGGAGCTGCGGCTGCCGGCGCGGGCTGCGACAAGCGCTCCGCGCCCTCCTGGGCGCTCCCCGGGCGGCTCCGCCCGGCGCTGCCACACGCGGGTCTCCCTTAACCCGCGCCCGCTCGGGACCGGCACACTGGGAACTGCCCCGGCCCCGCCTCGGAGCGGTTCCGCCCGGCTCAGCGGCAGCAGGTGCGCCTTCCCCTACAAGGCGGACCCGGACCCAGCGCTATCGATTCGCCGTCCCCCCCCCTCTTCCCAGACGGGAAACATGTGTTACTTAATCTTCGCTGATTATTCCGAGGTTTAAGAAACCCGGAGACACAACCTGCGGGAGAGCAAGTCCCCTAATGCCCGGGAACAATTATCAACAGGTCTTTGCCTCTGACCGTTAGAAAGAGGTTTAAAATGTTATCCGAAACGCTTTATTTGGAGCCTGCCACAAAGCGGAGGTATTTCATAAATATTTCACTTTAATCCAGCAGATAGTGAACAGGCTTTCCGATGGATAAGGACATTTTATTTCCAGGAGAAATCAAGCTCTTGACGTCTATTTTAAGGGTGTTTATAACTACAGAAATCCCATGTGTAAGCATGGCAAACCTGCCTTAGTAGTGCGGCACACCCCGCTACCAGACTACCACGTTAAAAACAAGCTAAAATTTAGTTGCGACACCGTGATGCCTTTTGCAGCATCTCCCTGCATTTCCTCAGAGCCCGGAGCTTGAAAGCTGTTGCTGAACCTGAAAAGAAAGCAAAAAGCAACATTTCGAGCACTCGATTAACCTTTTTCATTCAGTGGCAAGACAGCTAAACGCACCCTAGATGACCTGAGGGGGGGCAAATGAATGACAATTTTCCAGGTAAAATTGAAAAAGCTGACCCAGGCCTGCTTGCCTTTTAGTTATGCACTTTCTTCTTAAACGTAAGGATTCTTCCAGTCAGTCAAGGGGTAACTCACATGCCACCATCTTTTATTCAAAGGCAGGCACAGATGTTCCTTCTGCAGGGGAGGTTTTAATTTATGAAAATTATATTGTTTATGCATGAATGCACTCTGCATAACACACAGTACTTCCATCTGATGAGAGAAATACCACAGAACCAGTGCCAATGTCAGGAACATATTCTGCAAATTTAGTCGCTTAAATGTTTAATGAATATTTGGAAGGCATTTCGAAACCACAAGAAACCTTTTCAATTACCTTTCCTTTTTCCACTGTTAATAACAAAATTCAGCTCCTCTAGCCAATGCAACTTACTTAAAAGTCTACCTAGGCTATCTCAATGTTTGCTACTGTGATACCTTTGAGAAAGTAGTATTTTAATGTTACGAGCAATCTAATGTGGAAAATTAATTAGTCATTTTGGTAACTTGAGGCTTCATTTTGCAAATTGCTTGTGAGTCTTGTTATTTCAATTAGCTTTGGGTGGCTTTTTCTCCTCCCACTACCCTTATAAAATATTGGAGATCTTCACCCTTCCCCCTCTTTTGGATGTTTCTGATGTTTCCATGATATTTTTTTCATACTATTGACATCAAGACAAAACTTGGAATTTCTGCTCATGACTCCCACAGGAAGGTCTATCAAGGTCTCTTTTAATGGAAAAAATTACTCACACTGTTCCTCTCCTATAAACATATTGCTAATTAACTAACACTATAGTGGGACTATCTAACTTCTTTTTTCTCTGAGAAAACTCGGAGGTTGAACTGTACCCACACACACTAACTGGGTCATCCAGCATGGGCCTAAGATTTTATTTTTATCGCTTGTTGTGATCAGTGGTCTTTCCCTTCTTTATTGCATACTTCTGATTGCAGAAATTGCTCTTCCACCAGTGTACACTTGAGGAGATGTCGGTGAAATCTCTGCAGGTGCAGTACATAAGTAATAGTCACAACGTGCAGCTTTTCCCTTCTTGGTGTTCTGAAGCCACAGAAGAGGATTTGGAGATTGTGCACCCATTATTGCCTGTGATACAGCTGAGGCCCCAGCTATGGCAAAGGAAATCTGAAAGGGTGGAATTCCGGGTCACATTCACAACACACCTGAGAGACTGAAGCCTCAGGTTTTACCTAACCCAAATGAAAAAATGTGCCGGGACACAATCAGACTTTGGCTTAGTGCCTTCAGGAGGACTCTCCAAGTGAAGGGAAGGAGATTCCAGGAGCATCAAGATTCCTGAATTTACCAAAGAAAACAGAGGGCTGCTTTCTCCAGAAGATACTGTTCTGAAATTTTAATAAACTATTATGAAAAAGCAACATGCAATTCCAGAGGTAATAGGGATTAATAGAAACAATTCCAAGCTAAGTCTTGACATCAGGTAAAACAAATATTTTCTATCTTTTATAACAGTTAAAATTCTTGCAATTACTTCAGTATTGTAACTGATCAGAACTAGATCCACCTTGACATGATCTTAACAACTGCTTTTAACATATTAATAATTAGTTTCTTTTTAAGGGAAATACAATACTTCTGTTCAATGAACCATCTTGTCAAACAGTTTCAGAAATTATAGAGTTAAATTTCATTCTCTTTTTTATATTCATGGTATCCAAAGATAAAAATAAAACAAAACACACTCATTCCTATTGAGGAAGAACTCACAGAAATGAAACTTGGAGTTCTGCCTGGTGTGTATCAGGAAAAATATGCAGAAATTTGTCTTTCTTTTCTTTATTTTTTAAAAGAAAAATAACCGAGATAGATTGTATGGTAATTATTTCAGAAATTATAAGTGGTCTATACTCCTTCCTTTGCTGAAAATCCCATAATCCAAAAATCTTGAAAAACATAATACATAAATACATGTTGAAACAGTGAGCTGAAGAACTACAAATAGACTGTTACTTAAATATGTACATAAGTGTTTTTTAAATAATTCATATATGTATTTAACAAACTGTCAGAAGCTATGCCATGCAAAATTAAAACTGACAATGCTCTCAAAGCATTCTCTTAAGTATTTAGGTTGCCTACAGGGTATGTAAAACAGAGTATCAGCCCTAGTTTTCAGTTTCCTAGCTTGTAGTACGCCGTTTGCAACACAGAGTTAACTGCATTTTGTATGAAACAGAAGCAGCTAAGGGTCACATATTTACCAACATTTTGGTGATAGAACAATAGAAAAGAGATTCAAAGAAAAAAATTACTTTAAAGAGGTAGCATGTCAACCTTAATGGTAAGAAAAGACCATGTCCTCTGATCAACACGTTGTCATTTTATGTTCTTCCCATTACATTTTCCTCTGATTAAGATCATGGGGGTCTCAGGAACTACTTTGATTTCAGACTGCATTCCTGCAGCTTCTTATACCTGCATAATAATTTCACTTGTTCTTCTTCTCTTTGCAAAGGTTTGTCCATTTCCTTATCTGCTTATCTTTTTCTATTTTTTATAATGCTTTCCTTCTTTTGAGAATAGGAAAAGATATAGAGTAATAGTCATGCTCTCTTCTATGGGCCATTGATGCCATTTTCCTTTAGAATAATCTATGACTTTGTTTACAGTCCAAGAAGTTTGGTGTTCTGTTTAATGTCTCCTTTTCAGTCACAGTAAACCAACAAAATAGAGCTGAATTAATACTGAGAGTTAAAAAAGATTATTTTCTAAAGCAGAAATCTAAGAAGCAAGCATACTTAGTAGAGCTAAAATCTGGGAATGAACAGCAGAAGTACAACTGACTATACATGAAACCTTCATTGTATAAACACAGAGTGTAGCCAGAAAAACATACAAGCCAAGGGTATGCTGCCAACTTCAAAATTCATGTTTCTCCAGCAGCAAATCTCCATTAGCTATTGAAAACAACCAGCTGCCAGAAATGTTGAGCTGAAACCTCCAGAATGGGCCTAAGTTGTTTTCCCCCCAGCATCCCTACATCTCTTCTTGTCTAAATACTTTCTCCTTAACTTCAACATCACATTGTCCATGAATCAAAAACTGGCCTTTCAATTTTTTGTCTATTTACCTGACTGCATTTTTATACACATTTATCTTGAGGTGGGAGGAGCTATTTTCCAACGGCAGGTGTTACCTGCTTGCACTCCTTCAGTAAACACTAGCTGTACTTCCCTCAAGCTGTACTTCCCTCACTCACTACTTCTGCTGCAGGTTCCCACTTCTTTCTCACTTCACAAGGTTCTTCCGGAAAACAGTTCTGAGATTGTTACTACTTCTTAGCACCTAGACAGCAAGAGATGAATTCCAGACACACTTTTTGTCAAGGAGAGGTTAGCGCTGCTCTTTGTTTCCCACTGCCTCTTGTCTGGCCACAGAGCATGCTTCTCTTTCCTAGGTGAGCGTGCTGTGCTCAAGGCCGGCACTCTGAGCTGGAGCAAAATTACCTCTGGTCCAGACTGCCGAGAACAAGCTCTAAGAATTCACATGGGAGATCTCCTTTCTTTCATGGAAGAACTGTGTTTTAGAATAGGCTCTTATGCCTAGTGGCTGCTTTCATGATGATGAAGCCATATCTGCACCTGGCTGTATTCAGGTTCTGACCCACAGACTTGATATCCTTGCTTGACCTTGGACTTCTCTAGATAATAAAGGATTTCCTGGTGACTGCTGGGCTAACACTGACAATATGTACATAGTTACTTTTACCAGACCTGACCTAATGACTCTGCTTTTCAGATTGATGTTGGGCCTACCTTGTTACCATGGGTTTTTCTATCTATCTGGTTGAACTAATCTACATACAATTCTGTTTACCTCCGTTAGGTATATGGGGGTTCTACCTGACTTGTAGTTATTTTTAACACCATTTCCTTTATAAATCAGCCTGTTCCTATTGCCCTTTAGAATTGCTCTTCTTGGGCTTCCAGCTGCTAGAGCCCTGAGGGCACTACTGACCCTTAAAAACTCTAAGTAACTCCACCTGCAACCCCCCCGCCAACCCCATCCAAGGGCCTGGACCTCTGTTTAAGTTCACTCTGGGACTGCAACATTTACAGATACTGTGGGTTTTCAGCTCAGCCATAACCCTGATCTGGCGATGAATCCTGCTGAACCAAATCTGCCTCGTCATGTGAAATGGCTGCTGATTTGGATACTTTATGGTTTCTAGCATCCTCCTTAGACTTCCTTGTTCAAGTACTACCAGCTGGGACCTGTCCACAAAGATCCCTGCCTTTCTAGCCCTGGGATCTTCCTTGTCTCCCTTTTTTCAGGGAGCAGCTGGCCCTTGCTGTGCTTGACAGTGGCTTTGCTTCCCTTTCTGGTGTGCCCCTCTCTTCCTTTTTGTTTTGTTTTTGTTGGTTTTTTTGTTCTGACTTTACATGAGATATTTGTTTGAAAGAAACCAACAAAACAAAAATATTTAAAAAACTTCAAGGGCAGATCTACAACCTCTCTAGAAACTATCTGAAGAGCTTCAAAATTTAATTTGAAGGTTTATGACAAAAAATGCCATTCTACTTACTCTTAATTAAGAGTAGGACTTGTCTATTTTCCTGTATATATTGGTATTGAATCATAGAATGGTCTAAGCTGGAAGGAATTTTAAAGATCATTGAGTTTCAACTCCCCTGTTATGGAGACCAGGTTGGTCAGAGCTCCATCCAATCTGGCCTTAAATCCTTCCAGGGATGGGGCATCCACAGCTTGACTAGGCATCCTGTTCCAGTGCCTCACCACCCTCACAGTAAAGAACTTTTTCCTAATATCTAAACTCAACTCACTCTTTTTCCATTTGAACCAATTCCCCCTTGTCCTGGTCTTACATGGTCTTGTAAAAAGTCTCTCTCCATCTTTCTTGTAGGCTCCTTTCAGGTATTGGAAGCAAAATACATACGAGATAACAGGAAAGTAAAACAGATCTTAGCTACTTTGGCTGACTTGCAATGTCTCTATATCATCCCATTTCCTCATGCAGCATATGATAATTGTAGAAGTCCCTTGATCATTCTGCAGTCACAGGTACCAATATGCTCTACTCCACTTCTAAATTTGGCTATGATCAAAGATGTAGAAGAAAACAAGGCTATTATGTAGATCAAGTGCTCTGTACTACTTGAATGCCTACAGTACAATTCCTGCTGTTTGTCTTGCATTTTAAAAAATTTTTCTAATATGAAAACTTCATAGAGGATACTACATGAGATCATCAATGCACACAATAATTCTTACAGGACAATGGAAGGGACTTCAATGTGTCAGTCAAGACATAGTCTAGAAAAATGAATAAAATTATATTGCTGGACTGTTCCATGCTGTTCCAAATTCAATGTGCAAAACTAAAAGTTGTGATGATTTAAAAAATAATCTGTTAGAGTAGGCTTTCTTAGGATTTTTTTCCCCCTAGGAAAAAAGCGTCTGTCTCAGATTTACAAAGACTTATGCGGATTGAGGATTTGTGAACAGTAGCAAACCAAATTGAAGACTTACATATTCTTCCTGTGTTTTTTCTCACTCTATACAGTTCCCCTACTATTTAATGTTTTGATTTAATCCATTTTAGTATCTTAACTCTTACTGATTTAATATACATTTCAGTAATAACAATAAAAGGGTGTTAGAAGTTTTAATTACATCAGTTGAAGTATATTACAAGTCTCTTAGGAACTGCAATATTCTTCCATTGATGGTACTGAAAATAGTATTATTTCATGGTTCTAAGCCAGTTATCACCTATCCTTTCCTGTACCTTATGACAAATTATTGGCTAAAAAATATAATATACACAGGTGGTATAGGCTAATAAACAATCACAGAAAACCCCACAATCCACAGGGTATTATTATGGGGACACAGCCTCAAAACAGATTTGACTATGTGTAGTTCCATGTTGTGCTTTATCTTCTTGTTAATGATTTAGCTTTTCTTTTGAATGACATCAGTGTAAACACATTAAAGATCACAAACCCCAAATAACAGACACACATTTAATTAGTTCATCTACTGTTGTACCACAATGATAAAATTTTAAGGCAAGCTTGTTTGTTTGGCTCAAAGTTTTTCCTGCAATGTCACTCAGTTGTCTTTAAGCATCAAACAAAAGTATTTTGCACTAAACTTCCACAGTCTGCACATCATTTCAATTATTTATATCCCAACAAAGAAGATCTAAGGGACAAAAAATATTGAGACAGATGAAGTCAGAATAGGTCTATTGGCACTAAAAGCTTAAAACAAGCAGAAACTTTGTGGTCATGTTATGATTCAAATGGCAAACCAATGAGGGCTACCTTTCAGTGAAAGCTGTATTAATGGCTTGATGCAAATTGAAAAACATTTTGGGCTATATATTTAACAAATATTCAGAACATACTTATTCCACCTACTACTTTGCCAAGTTTAAAGTATCAAAAAAGTTTTACTCCATGACTTTTGAAATGTGTCTCTACCCTGGAACACTAACCCGTGACAGTCTCAAATCTGTCTTCTTGTCTACATGATTAGTAGCTTGGTACTATGAAACTAGGAAGGAGGGCAGCTTAGTACTCTTGAGACTTTTCTCAAGAATTGTCTCATGAAGTCTCGCCTGGTTTAATTGCAATAAGATTTCCTTACCTGTAACATCATTTCTCTTCTAGAGTGAAAAACATCACAGGAAGAGCTTTGGATATTCTGAAGTAATCTGAACTGTAACTTGTATCCATCAGCAAAAGGCAATATTTTCAATTTACTGCTTTATTTCTCAGAAGTATGTTTACATTTATCTTGTTACAAACACAAAAGATAAAATTATTGAACCTTAAAAATATCCTTTTAATGCACTAATAAGCCAACATTACAAAACTCTCTCTGTATACAAGTTTGGCCCTTACAGGCTCAGGAGCACCTTACAAATTGGGAATTGATGCTGCAGTTCTAATCTGATTGTCATCAGTGAATCTTACAGGACCTGTGAGTAAAGCTGTCATACCACCAAACAGTAAAGTCTATCATTTATGCGGGGGGGG